>PVHX01013042.1:45944-56690 GCA_004024805.1 Geosciurus inauris | reverse complement strand
TTTTTTTTTTTTTTTTGGTATTGGGGATTGAACGCAGGGGTCCTTGACCACTGAGCCACATCCCCAGCCCTATTTTGTGTTTTATGTAGAGACAGGGTCTCACTGAGTTGCTTAGCGCCTCGCCCTTGCTGAGGCTGGCTTTGAACTCGCGATTCTCCTGTCTCAGCCTCCCTAAGTGCTGGGATTACAGGCTTGAGCCACCGCGCCCGGCTCATCATCACATTCTTCATGAAAAACTTTTCCTGGTTGTAATATTTGGACATTTTGTGGGAAGAACTACTAGAGTTTTTTTCCTGTTACACCAACCCTAGGGCATTAACACCTTTTTTATTGTATTTTAAACTGCCCCGATGGCTAGAACATTAGACATTAAATTTTTTATTTCAATGCTGTATAACATTTTTATATCACTTGTAGTTTGACAGCTGAACCTGTGGCATTGGTACTTGCTTAACTTTGGAGGAAATTAGTCCCTCACAAGCCCTGACTTGTAGCAGAATTTAATGTTAAAGTATAGTTTTTAGAAATTAAAGATGGAGTCACAATTAATGGAAGGCTTATAATAAAGGGTGGAAGGTGTTGGGAATGACAGAGGTCATGATGATTAAAAAAGCTAAGGGCTGTTACCAAATGATGGGGCTGCCTGAAGTGCCTCCACTCCCCTTTAAAAGGGTTCCACTGTCAGTACAGTGCAGACATTGAGGTCTCGCTTCTCCTGAAATGAGATCGCAGTCAGGGTGGTTAAAGCCTATCTCTTTTCTCTTTCAGAAAATTTTGCCAAAGACCTGGAAATGTTTGCCAGGTGGGTTGAGAGCTTGCTGATGCCGTGCTGCTTGCTTCCATTCCACCGATGCTCTCCATCCAGTAGTGTGTGTCAAGAGAGCTTTGGCTTGTGTTTTGGGGTTTTGTAGATGCTCGGTCTCTAATCATGATTCTGCAGGAATATAACATCTGCCTTAATCATGCCAATTCAGACTTGGTATTTTTGGAAGTTCTCCAAGTATTTTCTGGTAAAAAACCCAAGTTACTCAGTTCCAAGTTGAAAAGGCCTGAGTAATGTCTCCAGGACTCTGAATGTGAGGGTGTCTGTTTTAAAAACCATGCTTTGAGGATGGTTTGATTGCTCTGCATCTGAGTGTGCACCCTTTGAGGGGCTCATTGTGCTCCACAGCAGTGATTGCTTGCAGGTGTATGGATAGTGGTGGGCAGAGGCTTTCGTTTGCCATGATATGAGTAAGACATGTTCTGTGGATAGGGGCAACTTGCTTTCATCTGGCAAAGCTTGAGCTTTTACAAGTGATTTATGCTCATCTCTTCAATTAGTACCTGAGGTAATTGAAAACAATCACAAGAAATTGCTTTTATGCAGCAGCTGGAATGACTAAGGCATGAAAGGCTAAAGCTTTCTCGCTTGCTATCACTTCTGAGCTGGTGCCAGCGCCTCCCACGCCCACGCTGTTCACCTTGCTCCTATTAGCTCTTTGTTTCTGGAATGAATATTTTGAATGAATTAAAGCACTAGGTTCTCAGAGGGCAGGTTCTAAATCTTTCCTACGCCTGTATATATTAGTCCCTAAAAACCGCTTAGTATTGTCACCTTGGCCAAGAGGGATATTATGGGATACCCATAGCTCAAATGGCTTGTTCGTTGTTCACTCAGGGGCTACTACTCTGTGGTCATCCACATGAAGGACATTTATCACTTTTTTGGGGGGTACTGAGGATTGGATTCAGGGGCACTTGACCACTGAGCCACATCCCCAGCCCTATTTTGTGTTTTATGTAGAGACAAGGTCTCACTGAGTTGCTTAGCGCCTCGCCGTTGCTGAGGCTGGCTTTGAACTCATGATTCTCCTATCTCACCCTCCCTAAGTGCTAGGATTACAGGCTTGAGCTACCGCGCCTGGCTGATTTATCACTTTTGTTCCCCATTTTTGTGTTAGATGTGGAAAAAGACAATGAGAAATTTAAAATACTTTTGTAAAAATAATAGAAACAAAAATGCAGTTAGGAGCTGACGGTGTAGCTCAGTGACAGTGTGTGCTCAGCATGTGGGAGGCCCTGGGTTCTCTTGCCACCAAAAATAAAAAATAAAAAAAGGAAAGAAATCAGAAATATTTAGCATAGCAACATATTAAGGTTTCAGGTATTTTGTGTTTTTCGTAATTACATAAAAGGTTAGTGTGCTGCTGCATCCTGTGGGAGGTGGTGTGTGTGACTTAAGACCAGAGCTCTAGATGGCACAGTTGATGTAAAAATCTTTTTAGTGAAGGAGTTTCTGAAAGTCTCTCAGCAGCTCTTCTCTGAATCCTGCTGCAGGGAATGACTTGTCACCTGCAGTGTCCCTGTGTGTTTTCCCAAGCTCCCTAGACTTCTGAGAACCAGAGCCATGCAGAACCCAGCAAGCTGGCCTGGGAACGAGGATGCATTCCTCCTACCTGGAGCAGTCCACAGGTGCAGATTTTCTTTGAAGACTCATTCTTTTCTTTTTGTGGTACTGGGGATTGAACTCAGGGGCACTCGACCACTGAGCCACATCCCCAGCCCTATTTTGTGTTTTATGTAGAGACAGGGTCTCGCTGAGTTGCTTAGCACCTCGCCATTGCTGAGGCTGGCTTTGAACTCACGATTCTCCTGTCTCAGCCTCCCTAAGTGCTGGGATTACAGGCTTGAGCCACCGCGCCCGGCTTTGAAGACTCATTCTTCATCTGAATTTTACCTTTGTTTTTGTGATATTCCAGCTTGTTTTTATGTAAAAAAGTACTATTTTTAAAGCTTATGGCTGAATAAGACTGATGTTCCGAAAGGTCACTTGTTTTCCTTGGAGCTTTGTGTATTCTCTGTCACAGTCTCTACTCCCAGGGTTAAGATGACCCCTGTTGAGAAATCTGAAATATGTATTTCAGGCCAGCTGTATGTTAAACAGTCTTCGTAGACTGGTTTGGTAGCCTAATCAGCATTTATAACATTATTTTGATGAGAAAATGCATTTACATTCTAAATAACTAATTCACCTGCAAGCTTGGCAAAACCATTTCTCAATTTAAGTTGTAAATTTATTTAGTTTTGGAATTTTTAGTCTTCTCATATTGTTAATATGTTAAAGATCAAAACTTTTAAGGTAGATATTCTACAGCAAATAAATTCTGGGAACATTTTTGGAATAGTCTTTAGAACATGAACCTGTGTTGCTTAGAGTGTTGTATGAAAAATTGGTGGGCTTGGGGTGTAGCTCAGTGGCAGAGCACTTTCCTAGCATGCTTGAGGCCCTGGGTTCCATCTCCCATGCTGCAAAGGGAAAGAAAGAAAGGAAAAATTGCTGTTATTTTCCCTGGAGTAATTTTCTGGAGTCAGAGGTTTGTCTGAGTAGAGCCTGATGTGTCGTGGCTGGCATGGGATCTACCTATTCTTCCATGTATGAGACAATTAACTTTAAAATCTGGTGTAAATACCAGATGCCACACTAAGAGTTAGAATTGAGTTTGTTGTTTCCCCAGAACTTCCTTGTGAACAGATAAGGTCACTCTGTAAAGGCAGTATGCTTATTCCCTTCACTTATTTATTTCATTGCACTTTAAATACAGACAGAGCAGCCCGGTGGGTGACTAAGACTGGACTACGCTGTGCACTTGGTACTCCAGTGAGGATGTCTGTAGGCTGGCCTCCTATTTTATGGCTGCCTTTATATCGCTTTCTGTTTATCCTGGTTCTTGCAGGCTGCTGATTAGAAGTATCTCTCTTCCTCCACCCACCCTTGGTACTGGGAATTGAACCCAGAGGCGCTATATCCCCACTGAGCTATATCCCCAGCCCTTTTAAAATTTTGTTTGGAGTTGAGGTCTGGTTGAGTTGCCTAGGCTAGCCTTGAACTTGCGATCTTCCTGCCTGGCCTTCTAGGTACTTAGGATTACATGTGTGTGCCACTGCACCCAGCTGGAAGTTCCCTCTTAAAATGGGTATTAACTCATGACAAGCAGATATTGTCATTCATGATGAAATGACATGTGATACTGTATATTTAGCAGGAGGTAATTTCTGTGTGATTTTATCTTAACTCAGCAGTTATTCGGTGAGAAGTAAGATGTGCTGACCACTTTGCTAGTTAATAAGGATACATTGATTCCTACTTATTCCTGCTTACAAAGTTCTTATTTATTTTGGGTAGAAGTTAGTAGTGGCAAGAAAAGATGTAATCAGAGTAATAAATTATTGAATAGAGCTTGTTATCTGAAATTATATTTCATAGCAGGGATAAGAAGACTGGAATGGGACTTTGAGTCCAAATTGTGAGCAAGATACAGACTTCAGTGTGAAGGATGTTCTTTGTTCTGCCAAGGCTGCTGTGGAGGGGAGGCAAGAACAGCTGCCAGGGAGGGGTGCTGGAAGGCATCTGCATATGTTTTTTCCTATCATTTAGCCCTTGGAGAAGAGCTTTGGGATCTTGCTATAAGTAAAGCCATTCTCTTCATGGAAATTCTCTTGTTCTTCTATTTAATGTGTATTTAAGCAGAAGCTGTCTTTGTATTTTGAGACTTATTTTCTCTACACTAATATTGTACACTGGCATTTTTCTTGCTCTTCCTCTGGTATTCATGCAAGTCACTTTGGAAGGATTTTTAACTCCTCTGACTCCTTCTGCATCTTTGGCCCTTGTGGCCCTCCAGCGAGGTGGACCATTAGGTTTCTGCCTTCTCTGGGTCTTCTTGGGTCTAATTGGTGTTTTAGCTCTACTCATTTTAAATGTTACTGTTGCTTAATGACCATAATCTAACAAGATGATTACTTAGGGATCCTGGCTAGTTTGAAGTCTGACCATGAACTTTTTTTTTTTTTTTAAAGATTTTTTTAAACCTTTATTTTATTTATTTATGTATTTGGTATGTGGTGCTGAGGATCAAACCCAGTGCCTCACGTGTGCGAGGCAAGTGCTCTACCACTGAGCCACAACCCCAACCCCATGACCATGAACTTTTATATTTCATGAAAACTTTAAATAATAGCAAACATTTTGGTGACTTGTTTCTGCCCTTTCCATAGACATGCGAAAAGAAGCACAATTAACACTGAGGACGTGAAGCTCTTAGCCAGGAGGAGTAATTCACTGGTGAGAGATGAATTTCTTTGCTCATTCCCCTTTCCCATCAGAATACATTATTCCCAATTAATCACTTGAAGCCATGAAGTTAATCCCCAGGGCACCTTGCATTAAAAACTAGAGATGGTTGAACCATGCAGACCTGCCTGAAATTTATGATCTTTCTTTCATGATGATGGATCTTGTGAAGCCAATTTGAAATTTTCTAATCAGCACTCTCTGAATTTCATAATTTGCCTTTTTTGTAATCTCTTTTTTGGTCCCATGTTTCATTTACAACATGATGTCAGGGACTGGTCACAGGCTAATCTGTGGGGATGAGTTCCTATAGTGCCACGGGCCAGGTGTGGAAGAGTATCTTTGAGGCTAAATGTGCCGGAAAAAGCATTTTTTCTCTTCTTTTTTTTCTTTTGGTGGTGGGGGCATTATAGGGAGGAGTACTGGGAAATCAAGCCAGGGTGCTTACCACTGAGCTACATTTATTTTTCATTTCTAGACAGGGTCTCACTAAGTTGCTTATGGCCTTGCTGAGTTGCCCAAGCTGGCCTTGAATTTGTAATTCTCCTGCTTCAGCCTCCCAAGTAGCTGAGATTATAGGCATTCACCACCGCATCTGGTGGCATTTTCTATCTTTTCAAGTTCTTATTTTTACTAAGCTTTCATTTTTTAGGTAAAGACACAGAGAATACTGTGATCATCCTAGGCTAATGGCTGTGGCTGATGGCAGACCCAGGACACCAGGAAGGTGTCCCTTTTGAGTCCAATGCTAGTAGTTAAAACACTTGATGGCCCCCTCAATAATGTGGTCTCCACAAGGGTAGGGTGTTTTTTTGTTTTTTTTTTTTTTTTTAGTACCAGGGATTGAACTCAGGGACACTCAACCACTGAGCCACATCCCCAGCCCGATTTTGTGTTTTATGTAGAGACAGGGTCTCACTGAGTTGCTTAGCACCTCGCCGTTGCTGAGGCTGGCTTTGAACTCACGATTCTCCTGTCTCAGCCTCCCAAAGTGCTGGGATTACAGGCGTGTGCCGTAGCGCCAGGCTGGGTTTGTTTGTTTTTTTTTTTTTGCTTTTGTTCTCAGCTCCATCATCACTACTTACAGAACAGTGCCTGGCACACAGGAGGTGCTCAGTAAGTAGTTGTTCCATGAATTAATCTGTGTAGCATTTTACTCAAACTCCTGCCTCAGCCTTCTGAGTAGCTAGGACCACAGGCATACACCACCACTCTGAGCCTGTGTGGGCTTTTAATAATGTATCTTAGGGGCTGGGATTGTGGCTCAGCGGTAGAGCGCTTGCCTGGCATGCGTGAGGCCCTGGGTTCGATCCTCAGCACCACATACAAAGCAATAAAATAAAGACATTGTGTCCATCTACAACTAAAAAAAAAAATTAAAAAAAAAATAATAATGTATCTTATTAGTCCCGCTTTATGGGCTTGGCAACTCAAGTTCAGCAACTCCCCAAAGTTAAATAGGAAGTTTGTGGTTGAAGCTTAACCTTCTGATCCTCAGTCCAGTGCAGAGCTGTTTCCTTCACGTTATCTTTTCTACTCTCCTCTGTTAATGTCCTTTCTCCAAAGTTTAAGTCAAGGTTAAGGATGTGGTGTTGGGCTGACATTCTTCTCTACGTAACTTCTGTACAGTCATAATTTATTTGGTCTCCTTTAGTTCACAATTTCTGTTGCAAAGGAATGATCATTTTCCTCCTCTAGGAATATTAATTGGGAAATCATCTCCTTGTATGTTTGTTTACTTCAGAATATTGTTTTTATTTTGAACTCTTAGTTTTTTTCACCTGATAGACCTGATTACGTAGGAGTATAGCTAAATTTGTGCATTAGACCAAGTCCTCTGAGAGCAGGAGGAACATTTCTTATTTATCTTGTAACCCTAGTATTTGCAACATAACAGATGCCCAATAAACTTCAACTGGATAAATTTAAGGGGTGTTGATTATACTTGTGCTTTGTTTTTTGTGGTGCTGAGGATGGAAACCCCAGCTACCTTGTGAATGCTGAGCAAGCGCTCTGCCACTGAGCTCCACTCCAGCCCTCCACTTTGACTTACGTAGTAAATTTCTACATACTTCATTTTTTTTTCAACTGGGGCCTTCCACGTGCAAACTTCACATTTAAAATTTTTTTGATCATTTAAGGAACTCTTGCATTGAAATGTACTGTTTGGAAGATATATGGGTAGCAGTCAGTTGATTTTTATAGTTGATTTCTTTTTCTAGAAAAAAGTTTTGAAGCTGCTTTTAACACTAAGAAGTCTAACCCAGGCTTTTCTACCCAAATTCTTTGGATGTGAGTGGTTGGAGAAGGTGTGGCTGTTATTTTTAGGTTTATAAAATGATTTACAAGCAGATTAAGTATTTTTTTTGTAGCTAAAATATATCACGGAGAAAAATGATGAGATTGCTCAATTTAACCTGGAAAAAAAGGCAAAGAAGAAAAAGAAGTCAGAGGATGGAAACAAAACCTCTAGGGAGACAGCAGAAGCTGAAGCGCTGGACAGCGAGGACTGAGCTCCCACCACCGGGAATGGCAGCCCTCTGCAGGTAGAGCCTCTGGGAGTGCCTATTGCCACAAAGGGGATTTTGGAGTGATAAACAGAGATTTAAAAGGAAAAGAGGCTAGGCAGCTTTGTGTGCTGAATTCTCCAAGCCATATACTGCACAAGCTCGTTTAAAAGACACCCAGAAAGTCCAACAAATACTCCTGTCTCTTCCTCAAGCACACGAAGAAGGCATGTGTATAAATGGTGTATCCTGGGACTTACACACACTGTAGCTAATAAAATTGTGTGAGCAAGTAAACATGGTAGACTTTTTCAAACAAAAGTTGTAGTTATTTTTCATTCCTTTACATAATTTTCTTAGCCAAAGGGCAATCTCTGAAAGATGAATAAAGCTGTATTTTTTAAAAATTTTTTTCTAGTTGTAGATGGACACAATATCTTTATTTATTTATTTTTATGTGGTGCTGAGGATCGAACCCAGTGCCTCACGCATGCAAGGCAAGCGCTATACCACTGAACCACAATCCCAGCCCCAAGAAAGCTGTATTTCATGTAGCTATCTGATTACCAATGTTGTTTTTTTAATAATTTTTTTAGATGTCGATGGACCTTTATTTTATTCATTTATTTATATTTGGTGCTGAGAATTGAACCTAGTGCCTCACACATGCTAGGCAAGCGCTCTACCACTAAGCCAAAACCCCAGCCCACCAATGTTGTTTTTAAACCCATGCCACCTGTTATCACAAGTAAAAAGAATATGTTTTGGAGTGGCCCTTTTTAATTTTTTTTTTTTTTTTTTTTTTTTGTGGTGCTGGGGATTGAACCCAGCGCCTTGTGTATGCATGGCAAACACTCTACCAACTGAGTTACATCCCCAGCCCATCCTTTTTACTTTTTAAATGTGATTTTCTTCAGAAACACAGTTTACATGACTTTTCTCTAGCTATTTTGTAACTCAACTGTGGTTCTACTATGCAGAAATTTTGCTTAAGTGGAAGATCTGGAGCTACCACTATAAAACATTTCAGGATATTGTCCTCTGTTTTAGTTTTTGAGAGATGATGTTGCCAAGAGCACCAGTTCAACTGTCTTCTCATGTCTTTGGGGTTATTTATTTATTTATTTATTTATTTTTGGTACTGGGGATTGAACTCAGGGGTACTTGACCACTGAGCCACATCCTCAGCCCTATTTTGTGTTTTATGTAGAGACAGGATCTCACTGAGTTGCTTAGCGCCTCGCCGTAGCTGAGGCTGGCTTTGAACTCACGATTCTCCTGTCTCAGCCTCTCAGAGTGCTGGGATTATAGGCGGGTGCCACCAGCTCCTTCAGAGCTTTTGTTGAAGTCTTTGACCTCAGGGTGGCACTGTTGAGAGGTGGATGAGCCTTTGGTAGGTGGAGCCTAGTGGGAGATCCTTAGGTCATTCAGGGGTGTGGCCTCAAGGCACATTGTGAGACCCTGGTCTCTTCTTCTTTCTTTGCTCACTGGCTCATGATGTAAGCAATTTTACTCTGCCATGTGCTTCTGCCATGATACCCTGCCATGGGACAGGCCCTTAACAATGGGAACAGTCATTTATGGAACTTCCAAAACTGTGAGCTAAAATAAACCTTTTCTATTTATAAGCTAATTATCTCAAGTATTTTGTCTTATTGACAGAAAGGTATTTAATGCAAACACTTTGTAGTGAGGAGCTCACCTTGATGTGGCAGGGGAATAAGTGATTATGTGTGTTTTAGTGAGAATTCCTTACTTTGAGTACCTGCTTTTTGTTCTGCTTGTGGTAGTTGCTTATATGGTCTCATTTGATCCTCATAACATTGAGGAAGTAGGTAGTAGATGTTGTTTTGGCCCCATTTTGTAAATGTGGAAACTGAGGCTATAGATAGGTTAATTCAGAGGTAATGCCAGGATTGTAGACTTGAGTCCTACCTTGAAGTCCTAAGATACATTGGCACCTTCTTTTTTTGGGCCAGGGGGTAATGGGGATTGAACTCAGGGGCACTCAACCACTGAGCCACATCCCCAGTCTATTTTGTATTTTTTTAGAGACAGGGTCTCTCTGAGTTCTTTAGTGCCTTGCTTTCGCTGAGGCTGGCTTTGAACTCGTGATCCTCCTGCTTCAGCCTCCCAAACTGCTGGGATTACAGGCATGCGCCACCTTGCCTGGCGGTTGCCACTTTCTTGAAAAACAGCCAGTGATAAGCTATCAGGAAGCATACTTCTCATCTCTCTGGAAATTTTCTTATCTTTCATATGCACTACCCTCTCTTTCAGGGAGTAGGTGGCATGGATCCTTTGTGGTACTTGCCTTCTGTGTACAGGGCAGGGGATGTAGCTCAATAGTAAAACACCTTTGGTTCAATCCCCAGTGCCCACTGCTATCCCCCTAAATGAGTTTTGTGTACAGGCTGAGTGCTTGGAATGTTTAATGAGTCCACTGAATAAAATCTACAAAATATACTAATTATATAAGAAGTTGATTGATCTGCCATGAATTTCCCATCTGCAAGAATACCTCAAAAAAAATTTTTTAAAATATTTATTTTTTAGTTGTAGGTGGACAGAATATCTTTATTTTATTTTTATGTGGTGCTGAGGATCGAACCCAGTGCCTCACGTGTGCTAGGCGAGCACGCTACCACTGCGCCATAACCCCAGCCCCTCAAAAATTTTTACAAAAATTTTTTAATAGTTGTCAATGGACTTTTATTTTATTTATTTATATGTGGTGCTGAGAATCGAACCCAGTAACTCACACATGCTAGGCAAGTGCTCTGCCACTGAGCCACGATGTCAGCCTTTTTAAATTTTGAAACAGGGCTGGGGTTATGGCGCAGTGGTAGCCTAGCACGCGGGAGGCACTGGGTTCGATCCTCAGCACCACATAAAAATTTAAAAAATAAAGCTATAAAAAAAAATTTTTTTTAGCCGGGCGCGGTGGCTCACGCTTGTAATCCCAGCACTTAGGGAGGCTGAGACAGGAGGATCGCGAGTTCAAAGCCAGCCTCAGCAATGGCGAGGCACTAAGCAACTCAGTGAGACCTTGTCTCTACATAAAACACAAAATAGGGCTGGGGATGTGGCTCAGTGGTCGAGTGCCCCTGAGTTCAGTCCCTGGTG
>PVHX01013042.1:8796-45844 GCA_004024805.1 Geosciurus inauris | reverse complement strand
CAAAACAAAAAAAAAAATTTTTTTTGAAACAGGGTCTCACTAAGTTGCCCAAGCTGGCCTTGAACTCATAATCCTTCCCTCCTAAGTGACTAGGATTATAGCCATGCACCATTGTGTCCAGCTGGATAAGTAAAAGAATTGTGGGGATTATTTTAGGTAAAAAGGAAATTACTTTGATATAGAAATAAAGAACTAAACAGCATACTGTGTAAAAGCTGCAGGTCATCAGGGCATGCTAGTTTTACCCAGAAAGTTACCATAATTGAGCAGGCGCTGGAGGTAGAGCTCAGTAGTAGAACACTTGCTTCCAAGTGTGAGGCCCTGGGTTTGAGCCCCAGGGCTCCAAAAAGAAAAAAAAAATTGTGACAAATTCAAGATTGTGATTTCCCTTGTTTGAAAGGGTGTGAATCAGGACTTTGGAAAAACTGAAAATGCCCATGTTCACTTTTGGAAAGAGCTGTCAGTTCTTGTTTCTTTGCTTCAGTTGAGAGCCTGCAGTGGATGCTGCCCTACCAGGAAGGTCTCTGGTGGTGTTTGGGATCTCTTAGCTTTGTCAGTTGGAAGCGATCTGTGCATTTGTCTGTGTGAGTCTGAAACTACAACCCTGAGGAGAAGCCAGGAGGTGGCAGAGAAGGACTTTGCTTCCAGGCATTGGTGCTGTCCTTGGAAGCAGGGTTGGTCCTGGGAGCTGGCCAAGTGCATGTTGGCCCAGTTTCTCAAAGGTGTCTGTAACTTACAGAAAGATGTCTTACACATGACACATCCACACAACGTGAAATGATATTTGACTTTATGTCAAGTACTCTTGTTTCTATTTCCTAAAAAAGTTCAAAGTTCACAAGGCCAGCCAGTAATTTAGTGAGGCTCTAAGTAACTTAGTAGGATACTGCGTAAGAATAAAAAACAGACTCAGTGAGACCCTGTCTCTACATAAAACACAAAATAGGGCTGGGGAAGTGGCTCAGTGGTTGAGTGCTCCTGAGTTCAATCTCCAGTACCCAAAAGAAGAAAAAAGAAAAATGGAAAGGACTAGGAATGTAGCTCCATGGTTAAGCACCCTGGGTTCAATCCATGGCACCAAAAAAAAAGTGCTGGTCTCTGACCTCTCAGTGGGTTCAGAAACCATCAGGTGAGGGCGTGGCTGCTCTGGCTCTGGATTGCATCGCCTGGGCATCTGCTGGAGAAGCTGAGGGCGCCTGGCTCTTCCCTACACCTGCCTCATCCTTCTGTACTTACGTCTCACTTGATAGTCTGAGAAGTCCTGGCCTGGGTCCCGTGGGTCTGGCCTGCCTGGTGGAGGGCAGTGCTGTGGTGCCATCACTGAGGTGGTCCTTGCCCTCAACGGGGTGAAGCCAGTGGTGCTGTCAGTGCGTCAGTCTGAGCCCTCGTTGCCCCTGATTTCTGTTGCTGATAGCAGACTCAGTCTTGCTTTACTTCTTGTGGATGCTGGGGAAGGAACCCAGGGCCTCATACATGCTAGGCACGTGCTACACCCCCAGTCCCTCAGTCGTACTTTCATATGGGCAGAATGTTACGTTTTAAGCTCCTTATGCAAGGCTAACTGTATATTATGGTAAATCACTTGGTTTTGTTCTTGCAGCTTTCTGCTTGTAGGCATAATTGTGAGGAAGTAAAACTTCCTCAGAAACAAGCGCATACGGATTCCAGAATAAGAGCAAATTCACTCTAAACACAGGAAAAGACCTGAGGCTTTAATTAAAGGGCTAAATTCATCCCCAAAATGCTTTTGTGGGCACTGATTGCTCAAGCTTATGCGTCACTCATGCGTGAATGTGAGGAAAGAGGGCCACAGGTTTTCGATTGACATGTATAGACACCAAAACAGCTGGCACTTGAGCTTAAACTACCCCAGTCTCCAAAGAGGAGACCCACATCCACAAAACACTGACTTCAGGGCTGCCAAGAAGGATGGGCGGCAGGAGAGCCAGAGGGAAGTGGCCGTGGACCTGTGCAATGCTGCTGCTGCTTCTCTGGGGGACCACGGCCACTGCTCTTCCCCTAGAAGGTGGCCCCTACGGCCAGGATAGCACGGTAAGTACAGTCCCTGCTTGGCCATATGCTAGCCTGCTGTCAACGTGTCTCTTTGCCTGGCACTTTGGCCATCCTTTGGGTTCCCAGCATCTGCATGGCCGAACGTATGTGCGCAGTGCACAGCAGAGTACTGAACTCCAGTGTCCTCAGCTGCCCAGCCCATTCAGACCACTGATTCTCATGACTTCACTTGTCATGAGAAGTTTGTCAGTTCAGGGGGAGCCTCTGTCCTGTGCTGGCTCTGCCTCTGCTAGTCTGAGATGCTGCGACTGCTGTGGCCCGTCTCTACACTTACACAGTGGCTCCTGCCCGAATTAGTAGGGCCTACTTCCAGAGCCTTCATTCATTTATGTAGTCATGTTCTCACTGGCTCAGATTAATTGACATCATTACATTTTCCACCGTGAGAATTTGTAACTTCATGGGGTAATTTATTTCTCTTTTTCCCATTTTGAAAAAGTTCCAAGGAAGAGTACATAAAGTTGACCATTAAAAATGGATTTTTCTCCACAATTACCAGATGAGTTTTAGACAGGTCATTTATCATCAGATTACTCTTAGAAGCTTTCTATAGAATTTGAAAGATCAGGCCTGGGGGTAGAACACTTGCCTTGTATGTGTAAGGCACTGTTTTAATTCCTAGTACTGCCCCCCAGAATAACATAAATAAAAAAGAAACCAGAATTTAGCATCTCAATCTGATCTGTCTCAGAGAAGTATGCCCCAAGGTGGGACAAACTAAATAGCCTGACCCACTTCCGAGGGGCTTCCTAGTTGCCAGTCATTTGGGAGGTGTTGGAGAGGTTGTGGTGACAGATTTCTCAACCCCTCTAATTAAGAACCTCAGCAAAGATTATGGGGCAGAACTAGCAGGTTTTTCCTTGTCTGAAAATTACCAACTTTCCTTTAATTAGAGCAATGTCTTTAATGTATTCTCTTAACTTTCGCGTCCTTTATTTTGTTTGTAGCTAGAACCCAGGGCTTTGTGCATGGTAGGAAATAACTTTCTCACCCTTTAAATACAAATGTGATTTATTGTTTTTTTTTTTTTGTTTTTTTGTTTTTTGGTACCAGGGATTGAACTCAGGGGTACTCGACCATTGAGCCACATCCCCAGTCCGATTTTGTGTTTTATGTAGAGACAGGGTCTCACTGAGTTGCTTAGCACCTCACTGTTGCTGAGGCTGGCTTTGAACTGGCGATTCTCCTGTCTAAGCCTCCCAAAGTGCTGGGATTACAAGCATGAGCCACCGCGCCCAGCTGTGATTTATTGTTAAGGAGCATCTTTTCTTTCTTTTTTTTAAAGTGAGGAAGAGTTCACATATCCTTAATGCTGGCTGAACCAGATGGTTGATTTTTCTTTCCTTTGTCATCTGCTTCTCTTTAAAAGCATATGCAGGAAGCGGCAGAAATAAAGAAAAATGGCCTCCTGACTTTCCTTGCTTGGTGGCATGAGTGGACCTCTCAGGCCAGTCCTGGAGACCTTACTGGAGGGGATGCCAGTGAGGTTTCCAAACGGCAGGAAGGCCCACCCCTTCAGCAGCCTCCCCGCCGAGATAAAACACCCTGCAAGAACTTCTTCTGGAAGACCTTCTCCTCCTGCAAATAAGCCACCCAGGACTACTTGCTTATGTAAAGTGTAATGATGGACCCAAATAAAGCCTATTAAGCAGCAGGGATCTTTGTGAAGCAGTTTCTTCTCCTTCCCGCTTTATTCAAAAAGTATTTTTCAGCTTGGGAGGCTGAGGCAGACAGATAGCAAATTGAAGGTTAGCCTGGGCATCTTGGCAAGATCTTGTCTCAAAATTTAAAAAGAGGACTGGGGGTGTAGCTCAGTGATAGAGCACTCCTGGTTTTTTTTTTTTTTAAATATTTATTTTTTAGTTGTAGGTGGACAGAATATCTTTATTTTATTTTTATGTGGTGCTGAGGATCGAACCCAGTGCCTCCCGCGTGCTAGGCGAGCACGCTACCACTGCGCCATAACCCCAGCCCCACTCCTGGTTTTAATCTCAAGTACTGCAAAGAGAGGTATTTTTAAAATTTCAGTGATACCCGATGCTGAGAGTATTTAAAGCAGTAATTGGGAACCCCAATTGAATACTATATGTGTGTTACTGGGGATTAAACTTGGGCATTCTACCACTGAGCTACATTCCCAGCCTCAGTTTTTTGTTTTTTGTTTTTTTTTTTAATTTTTAATTTTGAGACAGGGACTCATTAAGTTGCTGAGGCTGGCCTTGATATTGTGATCCTCCTGCCTCAGGCTCCCTAGTTGCTAGGATTATAGGTATGGCAGATGGTTGATTTTTCTTTCTTTTGTCATCTGCTTCTCTTTAGGAGCATATACAGGAAGTGGCAAAAATAAAGAAAAATGGTCTCCCGACTTTCCTTGCCGCCCAGCCCAAGTGAACATTTTTTTTTCTTTTTTTCCACATTTTGTTTTCTTTTGTTTTTCTTGTTGTTTTTTGTTGTTGTTGTTATTGTTTTTGGTACTGGGGATTGAACTCAGGGGCACTCGACCACTGAGCCACATCCCCAGCCCTATTTTGTGTTTTATGTAGAGACAGGGTCTCACTGAGTTGCTTAGCACCTCACCATTGCTGAGGCTGGCTTTGAACTTGCGATCCTCCTGTCTCAGCGTCCCTAAGTGCTGGGATTACAGGCTTGAGCCACTGCGCCCGGCTTCTTTTTTTCCACATTTTTTATTGTTGTATCATAGTTGTACATAATGATGGGATTAGTTGTGTATTTGAACACACATACAATATAACAACATAATCTGGCCAATATCACTCTCTAGCACTTGCCCCCACCTCCTACTTGCTGGGTGAATACTTTTGTTTTTGGTACTGGAGATTGAACCCAAGGGCTCTTAACCCACTGAACCACATCCCAGCCCTTTTTTATATATTTTATTTAGAGACAAAGCCTTGCTAAGTTGCTACAGCTGGCTTTGAACTCGAGATGGTCCTGCCATAGCCTCAGCTGCTAGGATTACAGGCGTGCACTGCCATGCCTGGCTGGGTGAATACTTTTGATAAAGATTTTGGTGGTTCTTAAGATTCAGTTGACCACACCTGTAATCTCAGCGACTTGATAGGCTGGTACAGGAGAATTGAAAGTTCAAGGATAGCCTAGGCAATTTGGTGAGACTATTTCTCAAAATTTAAAAAATAAAATAAATTGGGGATATAGCTCAGTGGCAGAGCACTTATCTAGCACACTCAAGGACCTAGGTTTCATCCCTAGTAACAGACAAATTTTGGTGGTTCTTGCTGGACTGGATTCCATGTCATTGGGCTTTTCTTTTTTTTCTTTTTTTAGATGTGGATGGACACAATATCTTTATTTATTTATTTTTATGTGGTGCTGAGGATCGAACCCAGTGCCTCATGCATGCAAGGCAAGCGCTCCACCACTGAGCCACAACCCCAGCCCCTTCATTGGGCTTTTCTTTCTGTCTTCATTCTGGTGCTTGAGAGTTGTGTCCTTATCTTCCTTTGACTTAAAATAGTTAAAGGCTGCATATTTAAGAGTTCAGAATAGCATCTTATTTCAGTTTATTTTGATATGAATTGTCTAATTAAAAAAAATATTTCTGGGACTGGGGATGTGGCTCAGTGGTAAAGTGCTTATCTAGCATGCACAAGGCCCCAGGTTCGGTCCCAGCACCGCAAACTTTACAAGCAAATTTTTAACACTGTGTTCAAAGAGTAAAATGATTATTCCTCATGTTTTAGCTAAAATTAATTTTTAAACAAATGTTATGCTATTAAACAGACATCATGCTGACATGCTTATAAAAGTTAAATTCAAATTTGCTCTTATGTACCAGTTTTAATTAGTGACTTAATATTAATTTGTTACAATTCTTCTCATGGATTATAGCTTCAGTTTTGCTTTGTGAGGAAAGATGTCTACTTATAAAAGTATTATTTCAAACCAGATGCACCAAGCTGCACTGCTGCCTAGCCTGAAGCCTGGTGCCTTTTTTCCTTTTCTTTCTTTTTTTCTTTTTCTTTTCTTTTCATTTTTTTTGGTACCAGGGATTGAACTCAGGGCACTCAACCACTGAGCCATATCCCCAGCCCTATTTTGTGTTTTATGTAGAGACAGGGTCTCACTGAGTTGCTTAGCACCTCACCGCTGGCTTTGAGGCTGGCTTTGAACTCAAGATTCTCCTGTCTCAGCCTCCCAAAGTGCTGGGATTACGGGCTTGCACCACTGCACCCGGCTTTTCTTTTCCCTCCCTCCCTCCCTCCCTCCCTTCCTCCCTTCCTTTTTTTTTTTCCTGTGGATTTGACCCAGGAGCATTTTACCACTGAGCTACATCCTCAGCCCCTTTTTATTTTTTATTTTGAGATAGGGTCTTACCAAGTTGCGGAGGCTGGCCTGGAATGACAGATGTGGCCACCACACCTGGCTCTGGTGCCTGCATTTATACAACAAGGACCTCCACCGTCTTGTGTATAGGCTTTGTTCAGTGACAAATACGTATTTTGTGTATAATTGTCACACTGGTTTCCCCATTACTCAGTAGTTTCCAGAGAATGATGATTAAATGAGGTAGAATTCTGTTTTTGTGATGTAACACAAAGCAACCAAATCCTCATGGAGCAGGATCTTATCTGCTCAATGAAGTCAGGGGTAAATAAGTTATTAGGTTTCAAAGCCCTTGTTACATGTTAATTCTCCTTCATAGCACTTAAACCCTCACTTGATGACACATGTTGTTTATGACTCTTGAGACATAGACTCCAAGGAAGCATCCCGCGTGAAGGTTCAGATGCTAAACTGTACAGCAGACTATTCAAGAAGGGCACGGCAGCAGGTGGAGGGGCACTGCAATGGGGTCCTGTAGGGCCGGAGAGATCAAGTCCCCAGATCCTAAACTTTAAAGCTTAGATCCACACCCCAAGTTTGTAAAGTTTCTGAGGCCTAATGTTGGAAAAACCAGCCAAGCCTGGCGGTGGACACTGGAATATTATCCTGTTCTCTAGACACCAGGGAGCACACTCTCCAAGTATGACTGCTGACCATTTGTTCTGTTTTCCACAGAGCTGAACTCATATTCATAATTACTAGCTGAATAAAGTCTAATGTGATGGAAGAGACTTAATAGCATCCACATTTCCAAACACAGCAGCTTCAAGAGAGCCGTAATTGGGTCAGTGCAGTGGTGGAAGATGCCTGCCTTAAAGGCCAGTTAACCTCCAGAACTTTGCCTCTTAAGATTTTTCTAAAAAGCATACTCATTTTTTTCAGCTGCAAATGGGGTACTCCCTGCTGCACAATCCTTAAAACTGGGTATTTTTATCATTTTTTAAAAAATAACTTTTCTAGCTTTTTATTTTTATTATTTTTTGGTACTGGGGATTGAACCCAGGGGTATTTTACCTCTGAGCTACATTGCCAGCCCTTCTAATTTTTACTTATTTATTTATTTATATTTTTTATTTGGGGGGGGGTGCTGGGGATTGAACTCAGGGGCACTCGACCACTGAGCCACATCCCCAGCCCTATTTTGAGTTTTATGTAGAGACAGGGTCTCACTGAGTTGCTTAGCGCCTCGCCATTGCTGAGGCTGGCTTTGAACTTGCGATTCTCCTATCTCAGCCTCCCTAAATTCTGGGATTACAGGCTTGCGCCACCGTGCCCGGTTTAGCCCTTCTAATTTTTATTTTGAGAAAGGGTCTTACCGAGTTACTCAGAGCCTTGTTAAATTGCTCAGGCTGGCCTCAAACTTGTGAGCCTCCTGCCTCAGCCTCCTGAGTTGCTGAGATTATAGATGGGAACCACTATGCCCTGGATTTTTACCTTTTAACTAAGTATCTGAGAATAATGTGACTCCATTAGTGTGATGCCACGAAGAAATCCAACGAGTACAGAGAACTTTATAAAATGTTTGCTGGCATGGAGTGCATGTTAAAACTAGAGTAAAACGCTCATGATTAATAAATTAAGGCTCCATGGTGATTTCCTGCCATCAGGTTTTTGGCAGTCTTCTCTTAAAGCTACCTTTCTGTAGTTCAGTGCAGTCCTGGGTCATCAGGAACTGAACAGCTTCAAATTCACCACTTGTTATTATTTCTGGTATTTGGCACCAGAATAGATCCTTAGCTACTGAGAAAGAACTCAGTTAATAAGCATTCCACAGAACTGCTTTCATAGTGTTCAACTTTCAGGGATGACAGCAAAGCATTTCAGGCTTTGAGACTCAGATCAGTAAGCTCAGGGGAGATACTTCAAAACCTGATTTGAACCTGGCACGGTGGTGCACACACCTGTAATCCCAGCAGCCCCGGAGGCTAAGACAAGAGGATCACAAGTTCAAGGCCAGCCTCAGCAATTTAGCAAGGCCCTAAGGAACTTAGTGAGACCCTGTCTCAAAATTAAAAAAAAAAAAGGCTAGGGATTTAGCTCAGTGGTAAAGCACCCGGGGTTTAATCTCTAGTACCCAAGCAAACCTAATTGGAGGAGCATCTGCTGATGGATGACCCACCTTTTTTTTTTTTTGTATTGGGGATTGAACTCAGGGAGGTTCAATTTTAAAATATAAAAACAGGGAGCTGAGGTTGTGGCTCAGTGGTAGAGCGCTTGCCTCCCATGTGTGAGGCACTGGGTTCGATCCTCAGCACCACATAAAAATAAATAAACAAAATAAAGACACTGTGTTCATGCATAACTAAAACATATTTTAATAAATAAATAAATAAATAAATAAATATAAAAACAGGGTCTCACTGAGTTGCTTAATACCTTGCAAATTTGCTGAGGCTGGCTTTGAACTCAAGATCCTCCTGCCTCAGCCTCCTAAACCACTGGGATTACTGGCATGCATCACCACACCCAGCATATGACCCACATTTTAACACCAGTAGCTTCTTGCACAGCAATAGTGGTTCCAGCCGGGTGTAGTGGCGCATGCCTGTAATCCTAGCACTTTCGGAGGCTGAGACAGGAGAATTATGAGTTCAAAACCAGCCTCAGCAATGGCGAGGTGCTCAGCAACTCAGTGAGACCCTGTGTCTAAATAAAACACAAAATAGGGCTGGGGATGTGGCTCAGTGGCTGAGTATCCCTGAGTTCAATCCTCGGTAACAAACAAACAAACAGTGGTTCCATTTTTAACAGATTGGAAAAGGGAAAATCAGTTACATCACACCAGAAGGAAATTTTTGTTTTTAGACTAGAAAGGAAGAGGCAAAGTCCAACCCACTATTTCTAACTTCTCCTACAGCTAATAAAAACAGTAACATCCTCCAGTTTGCCTTTTCTTTTTTAGTGCTAGGGACTGAACCTACAATTTTATACATGCTAAGTACATGTTCTACCATTTTGCATTTTAATTATGTAGTTCAGTGATTAAAAACTATGTGATTAATAATTATGTAGTTAAGTGATAAAAATATGTGTGTTTTATTAAAATATACACTGGAGAAAAAGCTAGAAATTTTTTGGTGATAGTTCTTATAGCATGGTATTGAAAAATATTGAAGACAATTCAGTCTTTTTGTATTAATCTGTTGGTTCACTTCCCTGGAATGGCACAAATATTGTCTGATCGCTTTCAAGCAAATAGCCAATTTTGAGGTTCTGTAATCTGAAGATACAGTGTGTCTGCAGGGCCGTGAGCCTCTTGCTTTCAAACAAGTTGGAGGACTCAGCATAAAAGCTGTGTAGAGAACTAGAGCAGTGGGTGGGTGTTCAGGTACATCATTTCCAAGATTCTTATACAACTTCAACAAGCAAAAATTGGGTCTGCTTTGTTCACCAGAACATTGCTCATACTGTGTACCCAGCCACTCCCTCAGGAAGCTGAGGCAGGAGGATCACAAATTGGAGGCCAGCCTGGGCAATTTAGCAAGACCTTGTCTCAAAATAAAAAATAAGACAGGTATAGTGGTGCAATCCTATAATCCCAGTTAAGCCTGAAGCAGGAGGATTGCCATGTTCAAAGCTTCAATAACTTAGCAAGACCCTGTCTCAAAATTAAAACAAACTAAAAAAGGACTGGGGATGTAGCTCAGAGGGATAGCGCCCACGGGTTCAATCCCCTGTACTAAAAAAAACCCAAAAAAACAAAGAGACAAACTGCAGGAAAATGGGAAAATGAATTGAACAGCTAATTAGGAAATTAAGCAGCTAAACAATATGGTGAGTAAAGGCACATTAATAATTCTTGTAATTAACAGGTTTTTTTTAAACATACTACTATTATTGTATTCCTTTTTCTCTGGAAAATGAAAATTCCATTAGTTTTTTCCTCTTGCTTTTACCCAGAAATTAAAGGTTGCTAAGTGGTAATTAGCACAGCTCTTGTCAAAACCAATTGCCTAATGGGGACCGACATTTGACTCAAGTTCAAAGAATGGAATACGGCTAATGGAGAGTTCATTAGTCCCAGCTGCTTTCTTTGACATTCTTTTCTCCTACCAGAACAGGCAGGCCCCACTCACTCTCTTATTTTTAAACACATTGCTGTGCTGTTATATTTGTTCAAGCAGGCCCAGAGGCACAACGGTATAGGGAAGGTGAACAGTACCAGGGGCTATCTAAAGTGTTTGCAACTGCTCTCACCACACATCTGGGCTGGTTTGCAGACTGAGGTTTTTGCCCTGCAGACCCATTGACAGCAATAGACATTTTTCTTCTAGAACAAAGATGAGATGTCCATATAATTGGTGAATTATATGAGGCATCTTTCTACATTTTCATAAATTTACTATCATGCAAACTGTTTAGTATTCACTAAGCTTATGTACAACTCTGGTACCGCCAGCATGAAGGCTGCAGGTGTTGGCAATTATGTTGTAGATATACTAGGCTTTTTCCAGTTGGAGCTGACTCCAATTTACCAAGTAGGTGTACCAACCCCGGGTGATCTGGATGTAGACTAGAAAAGCAGGTGGCACACGCCTGTAATCCCAGCAGCTTGGGAGGCTGAGATAGGATTGTGAGTTCAAAGCCAGCCTCAGCAACAGCGAGGTGCTAAGCAACTCAGTGAGACCCTGTCTCTACATAAAACACAAAATAGGGCTGGGGATGTGGCTCAGGGGTCGAGTTTTATCCCCAGTACAAAAAAAAAAAAGAAATAGAAAAGCATGTTCAGACCTAAAACAAAGAAGTGGAAAGAGTGCTAGCATTAGAACTGGAACACCTGCCTTTGAATCCCAGTCCTCTGAGGCAAGTCACCAAACCTCACTGAGCCCCTTTGCTCATGTAGAGAATGACACAAGTTATACACTGCTTATTCATCCAGTTTTTTGAGGCTCCAATGTGCCAAGTGCTAAGACACAGCAGACTAGAAACTGCTAGAAAAATCCTCAGTGGGCATTACTGCCCCTCCAGGAGCATCTGGAAGCATGCAGATGCTTTTAGTTGTCAAACTGATGAGGTTACTTCTGGCACTGAGTAGATATGAGGTGGATATTAGTTTTCCTGTAATACAAAGTACAAATTAGTCCCACATCCTGCATGGATTCTGGATATCACGTTGGACATTCATATTGATGAAAACCTCTTCAAAATTAGTCTGAAACCTAATTCTGTTTTATATATGAATAGGTTTTTTTTGGCAGTTTTAATATACTTAGGATTTTCTAGGAATGTAATAGCCACCTTATAATTCAAGGATAGAAGTGTTATTTTGTTAATAACTTTCTTTTCGGAAACTCTGTTATCAAGTGCTGCTTGTGGTATTTGACTGACTATCACAATGCATTCTGCCTTTCTCAAACTCATGGTAATTCAGCTACGTGTGGTGGCCCATGCCTGTAATTCCAGTGACTGAGGAGGCTGTCTCAGGAGAATCACAAGTTCAAGACCAGTCTGGATGACTTACCAAGACCATCTCAAAATAAAAAGGGCTGGGGCTGGGATTGTAGCTCAGCGGTAGAGCGCTTGCCTTGCATGCGTGAGGCCCTGGGTTCAATCCTCAGCACCACGTACAAAGCAATAAAATAAAGACATTGTGTCCATCTACAACTAAAAAAATATTAAAAAAATAAAATAAAAAGGGCTGAGATTGTAGATCAGTGGGAAAGCACCCTGGGTTCAATCTCCAGTAACATGAAAAAAAAATCACAGTAATTCAATGTGGAAGTAAAGGCATCTAATGACTTTGGAGTGCTTTTGGTTACATTCAGACAGTGAAACACATGACATTTTATTGAAAGTTATTTTCCTTTTGCATCTTCTGAAATATTTTTGTTTTAAGATTAATGTTTCAGCCAAGTGCAGTGGCGCACACCTGTAATTCCAGCAGCTCAGGAGGCTGAGGTGGACTGCAAGTTCAAAGCCAGCCGCAGGAACAATGAGGGGCCAGGCAACTCAGTGAGACCCTGTCTCTAAATAAAATACAAAATAGGGCTGGGGATGTGGCTCAGTGGTCTAAGTGCCCCTGAGTTCAATCCCTGGTACCCCCTGTTACAAAAAAAAAAATGCTTTCCGTTTTTAGCTATGGTTTTTATTTAAGGAAAACTCAAGGAGATATTACAAAATAATCTATAAAAGAGGAAATACTGGGACTGAGTGAGAACCACTGATGTAAAGCATGAGTAAGAAGATGCTAAAGAGAGCTGGGAATGGTGGTGCATGCCTGTGACCCCAGCATCTCAGGAGACTAAGGCAAGAGGATCACAAGTTTGAAGTCAGCCTTAATGAGATCCTGTCTCAAAATAAAAAATAAAAAGGGCTGGGGATGTGGCTCAGTGGTAAAGCACTCCTGGGTTCAATCTCCAGTACCCGCCCCCAAAACAAAAAGTGCTAAAGAGGTCTAAGCGCTCCCCCCAACATCCTAGGAGAAGGAGATGATTCTGTATTTTCTTTTAATATTTTTTCAGGTTGTTGATAGACCTTTATTTTATTCATTTATTTATATGCAATGCTGAGAATCGAACCCAGTGCCTGGGTTCACACATGCTAGGCAAATGCTCTACCACTGAGCCACAACCCCAGCCTATGAGACAATTCTATTTTACCTCACCTTCACCTCATGACTTAATTTGTCTGCTTAATAACCAGGCAACATGGGGCTGCAGGTAGAGATGTGCTTAGCATTAGCATGTATGGGGTGCTGGCTTCAATCTCTAGCATGAAAATCAAAGACACAAACAAAAAATGTGTAGTATATCTCTCAGTGTATTCTATTTTCCTCTAAGCATGCATAAGAAAGTCAAATAAGCCCACGATAACTCATCATCCTTTTCCAACAAAGAAACTGTATTATAGATTACAAAACCTGCAGAATAAGTCTGTACAGAAACAGGAGGAATATAAACCAGAATGCTCTGCTCTGTTCCCAAAGAGACTTAGAGCCATATTGCATGGAAATCAGTTTAATGGCCTTTTATACCCCCTGCTGATAAAACATATTAGAAAACTGAAAAGAGTTTCACAGTGGTAACATATATAATTTCACAATACTGTGTTAGATATTAGAAATGGTGAATTAGACTCTGTATGTCCCTATGGTCTGGATACTTAATATGTGCCTTTTAACAAACAAAAAATTCATTAATTTGAGAAACAAGTTTGTGGTCACAATCAATGCTCCATTAGTCACCTTCTCTACTTTTATTTGTGTCTAAAATTCTGCAGTTCAGTCTGTAGAACAAGGATAGTGAGCATCAGACATGACAATTTCTTTTCACTGCCCTAGACAAGCACTCTATTTACTTACTTTTTTGGGTGCTGGGGATGGAACCCAGGCCCTTGCATATGCCAAGCATGTGCTCAAGCACTGAGCTACACCCCCAGCCCTGACAGGTACTTTTAAACAGAGAACATGAGCGCATGTACTCAGAGGAGGCAGCATGGTTCAAAATAGGCAGAAGGGCAAATGTAGAGACCTGGCTAACTTTTCTGGAGGCAGAGGGCAGAGCAGGACGCGGGCAGAAAGAAGATGAGGCTGAAGGATTTCACTGACAACCAGCCAAGGCCGTGGGCTTCCTCCATGTTTCTGGCTGTAGCTATGTGAGGTCACGCTTGACTCTTTTAGGACCCTGAGGGTCTTCAGGCAGGGAATTCCTTCTTGCTGAGAGATTCCTTAGTGTGCACCAGCTCTGCACCTGCTGCAGACGCAGGGTGAGCTCCTGATCACAGGCCCGTTGAACCATTTCTGTCTTCTTTATGTCCCAGTTCAAGGCAACAGCCAACACTCTGGGGTCTTCCCTGGTAACCAACTGCAGCAAGAATAAGAACCACTGAGAACCACTCCTGTGTGCCTTGTCTGTGCTCTTGCAATTTTCTTTAGGGGAGTAAGATTAGGCAACATCAGCTCAGGTTCTGCCTTACACTGAAATGCCAGTTTTCTTTCACAGTAAATTCTCACATGCTTTCTCTTACCACTCAACACCACCGGGAAATAGAGCCAAGCTCCTGTCAACAAGTTCCTTCCCTTCTGTCTACAATAGAGGTACTTGGGACAGGGAAAAGGACAGAGGATAAGGAGTCGCACCCACCCCAGTGGGCTTCCTTGTTGTCCAGCTCCTAGTTGCCTGGTTTTAGACGGCTGACAACTCCACCTTCTCATCTGCCATTTTATAGGCCTCAGGACTGAACTGGAAGCCATCTCAGAAGCTCAAGCCCTGCTTTCTCTCCCTGTCAGCTTTAGTCATTCCATTACCCATCCTAGACCAGAGAATGACATTAGATGATCTGAGGAAATGTGTGTTTTCTCTTTAAAGCCATTCTCATTTGACTTAAATCAGGTGTTTGTAAATGCTTTGGCATTTGATAGGCAAACTGGCAGTTACGTTTCGAGGTTTGCAGAGGTGAAAAGAAACCCCAACTATACCTCTGCACGGTCATACTATTTCTCCAGGGTGGGTCATTCCCTGAGCTTAGTGTCCCTGGGTCTCGCCCACCTCCAAATCCTGACTAGACAAGCTCAGCTCGGGCGCAGGCTTCTCCTTCAGCACGGTGAGGATCTGCCCCCTAAGTGCAATTTCAGAGGAGATCTCTTTGCTGATGGCTGTGTCAACTGCATCCACATCTTCACTGAGGGTAGGTTTGGATTCTGCAAAGCAGATGTGAGAGAGATGAGCACAGTGAATATTCACACAGCCAGCCTACTAGGCAGAACTGGTTGGGTTGGGCGAGACAGAAACGTCAGTGTCCTGGCTGCCTACACGTGGGTCCTTTCTGGAGGGAAGCTCCTGAATATTCAAGCAGAGTCCTACCTTCCTGTTTTAACAAGATGCCATCCTCCTTCTCCAAAGCCTGCAGATAAAGCTCCAGGAGCTGCTTGGATTGACGGGCTTCCTCTCTCTGGTCAAGTACCTGCTGGAGTGTGTTCTGGAGCCCCTGGACAGCAGTACAACTTTGGCAGAGTTCCTGAGCCAGGTCTGAACACGGAACATCGATAAGTACCTAACAAACAAACACAGACTCTGAGAAATTGCAAACTACTTTCTAGACCTGTTGTTCTCTCTCAAATATACCCATCGCAGAACCCATTTCATATTTTCCCCAAAGTTCCGATCATGGCTGGCTAAGGGTCAAGAGAGGGGCCTATGATGTTTCCAGAGTCTCCCAGTATGAAAACTGGGAAGGTGAGACTTTGGTATCTCATTAAAAACAAAACCAGCTGGGCACGTGCCTCATGCCTGTAATCCCAGCACTTTGGGAGGCTGAGACAAGAGAATCACTAGTTCAAAGCCAGCCTCAGCAACAGTGAGGCACTTAGCAACTCGGTGAGACCCTGTCTCTAAATAAAACACAAAATAGGGCTGGGGATGTGGCAGTGGTCGAGTGCCCCTGAGTTCAATCCCTGGTACCAAAACAAAAACAACAAAACCCCAACATTTAGAAACCCACTGTATAGAATATAAAGAAATACAAGTCTGATCATTTATATAATGAACCAATATTATGCTGTTTTAAGTCAAAGTTCCTCTCATGGTTTTAATCTTACATACTTTTCATTACACTTGTTCACAGCTTTAAGTTTTCTGGTTGTTTTTTTTTTTTGTTGTTGTTGTTGTTTTGCAGGGGCAGGGGTTACTGACGATGCTCAACTCCTGAGCCATATCCCCACCCTTTTTATTTTTTATTTTGAGACAAGGTCTCGCTAAGTTGCTGAGGTTGGTCTCAAACCTGCATCTCTCCTGCCTTAGCCTCCCAAGTCATTGGGATTACAGGTGTTTGCCACCACATTCAACTTTGTTCACAGCTTTAAAAGATGCCATTTTTAATATGTAATCTATATTCAGCTTTTATTTATTTATTGGCGCTTGGGATTGAACCTGGGGGCACTTTACCACTGAGCTACATTCCTAGTCCTTTATTTTTATCTTTTATTTTGAGACAGGTTCTTGCTAAGTTATTGAAGCTGGCTTTGAACTTGCAATCCTCGTGCCTCAACCTCCTGAGTTGCTAGGATTATACACATGTGACATCACACCTGGCTATACTTAGCTTTTTTTCCCCCCATATTTTAATTAATTTATTTGTTCTATTTAGGTTTACATGATATCAGAGTGCAATTTGATTCATTGTACACAGATGGAGGATAACATTGCATTTCTCTGGTTGTAAGTGATATAGAATCACAACACACATGCAGTCATACATAAAGCTAGGGCTACGATGACCATCATATTCCACCACCTTTACTGTCCCCATGTCCCCCCCCTTTTTAACTACTAGGATTGAAATTGAACCCAGGGGTGCTTTACCACTGAGCTAAGTCCCCAGCTCTTTCTATTTTTTATTTTTAGACAGGGTCTTGCTAAGTTGCTTAGGGCCTTGCTAAATTGCTGAGGATGGCCTTGAACTTGTATTCCTCCTGCCTCAGTCTGGGATTATAGTCATGCACCACCACACCTGGTTATACTAAGCTTTTAAATAACATGTTCAATTTGTTTTTTTGGTACTGGGGATTGAACTCAGGGGCATTCGACCACTGAGCCACATCCCCAGCCCTATTTTGTGTTTTATGTAGAGACAGGGTCTCACTGAGTTGCTTAGCGCCTCACCGTTGCTGAGGCTGGCTTTGAACTCGCGATTCTCCTGTCTCAGCCTCCCAAAGTGCTGGGATTACAGGCTTGAGCCACCGCGCCCGGTTCAACATGTTCAATTTGTGAACTAAGCAAGACCTCAATTGTTATACCCCAAATCTGCTAGAAAGATAATAATTTTCTTTCCAGTACCAGGGATGAAACCCTCACACATGCTAGATAAATACTCTGCCATTGAGCTACATCCCCAGCCCAGGGATAAATTTTAAGAAGGTTCAATTTTTTTTTGGATATATAGCACTAGATTAAAAATACACTTTATAAAAAAAAGCAACTGCTAACACTTGGGCAGTAGCTCTAAAGTCAGCTGCATGTTAGCTCTAGTGTGGAGCTCAATAAACACCACGATCAAGAGCCTGCATTTCTTGCGTACTACATTGGGAAAGGCCTCTCTGAGGAAAAGACTTTATTTTTTATTTATTTATTTTGGTACTGGGGATTGAACTCAGGGGCACTTGACCACTGAGCCACATCCCCAGCCCTGTTTTGTGTTTTTTTATGTAGAGACAGGGTCTCACTGAGTTGCTTAGCGCCTCACCGTTGCTGAGGCTGGCTTTGAACTCATGATTCTCCTTTCTCAGCCTCCCAGAGTGCTAAGATTACAGGCATGCGCCACTGTGCCCAGCAAGACTTTATTTTAAAAATTTGTTGCATCATTATTGAATAGGTAATATTTATATATTCACATGGTTCAGAATTCAAGAGGTGCAGACCTCACAAGGGAGGCACTAGCATTATCCTCATTTTACAGATGTGGAAAATGAGGCAAGAGGGTAAGTGACTTCCTAAGAATCAGTCTTATAAGACTCACAACCTCTGTCCTCTTTCCTTCCCTCCCATCTGTCTGCAAGGCCCTCAGCCCCCTCGGCCTCAAGGGGCCTTTTCTAGCCAGGCACGGTGGCGCAAGCCTGTAATCCCAGCATTTAGGGAGGCTGAGACAGGAGAATCGCCAGTTCAAAGCCAGCCTTAGCAGTGGTGAGGCGCTAAGCAACTCAGTGAGACTCTGTCTCTACATAAAACACAAAATAGGGCTGGAGATGTGCTCAATGGTTGAGTACCCGAGGTTCAATCCCCAGTACCAAAAAAAAAAAAAAAAAAAATAGGGGACTTTTCCAACCTCATAAGCTCTTTGAGTGTCCTAAGCTTCCCTTAGGGCTCAGGCTCTGACCAGTGACTCACAAGCTGATGTCTCTATTTAGGTAAGGCCTAGGGTGCCCTACATTCAAAGGATCCATCAAGATATGCTAGTCTGTTGAGGTGGGAAGGAAGCTCATGATCACTTTCTCTTTTCCTTTTTTTTGGTACCAAAGATTGAACCCAGGGGTGCTTAACCACTGAGCCACATTCCCAACCCTTTTTTTGATTTTTGATTCTGAGACAGGATCTTGCTAAGTTGCTTAGGGCCTTGCTAAATTCCTGAGGTGGGCTTTGAACTTGCATCTCTGGCCTTAACCTCCCTGGTTGCTGGGATTACTGGTGTGTGCCACCATGCCTGGCTCTTTTCTTTTTTATTGCAGTACTGGGGATCAAACCCAGGGCTTCACATGTGCTACGCAAGTGCCAGCCCATTTTCCATTGCTGAGGCTAGCTTTGAACTTGGATCTTCCTATCTTAGTCTCCAGAGTAGCTGGGATTACAGGTGTGTACTCCATGCCTGTCCTTTCTGTTTCTTAAAAAAAAAAGGAAGACTCCTGACCTCCCTCTGCTTGGAACACTGGCTCCAAACTTCCCATGCAGGCTCCATCTTGTCTTGTAGCTTTCGGTTTAATTGTCACCTCTTGGGAACCTGCCAATGTTTATCAAATGCATGTACCCTTTGATTTAGCAGTTACACCTGTAAATTTACTTTACAGATAAGCAACTGTGCAAAATGACCTTCGTGTGTACTCTTGCAGTACTGTCTGGAATAGCAAGACTGATGGCAATCCAAATGTCCAAGGTGTGGGAGCTTTTTCTTTTTTGGGTACTGAGAATTAAACCCAGGGGCAACTCCAACTGAGTTACATTTCCAGTCCTTTTTGTGTATTTTATTTTGAGACAAGGTCTTGCTAAATTGCTGAGGCCTTGAATTTGAGATCCTCCTGCCTTAGCCTCTCAAGTTGCTGGGATTACAGGCAGGCAGCACCACACCTGGCTTGTGAGTCCTTTTTGTTCAACATCTTTACTGAATATAATTCATATGCCATATAATCCACTCATTCAATGGGTTTTAGTATGAAATACAATAGGTTTAGTATGCGCACAGTGTTGTGTAACTGGCACATCAATTTTAGAATACTTTCACCATTGGCTTGGAGTATAGCTCAATGGTAGAGCATGTGCTTAGCATGTGTGAGACCTTGGGTTCAATCCCCAGCACTAAACAAAAGCATAATGCGCGCACACACACACACACACACACACACACACACACACATATATACACATGCATTCTTTTTTACCATTTTAAAAAGAAACCAGTTAGTTACTTCATATTCTTTCTCAGTGCCCCTAACCCAACATTAAACATTTTTTCTCTATGGATCTGTACATTCTTTTTCATATAAATGTAATCATAAATTATGTGCACTTTGTGCTGGCTTCTTTCATCCCATGTAGTTTTTGAGGCTCATCCATGTTGTAACATGCATTAATATTCCATTTCTTCTTCTTTTTTTTTTGGTACCAGGGATTGAATTCAGGGATACTCGACCGCTGAGCCACATCCCCAGCCCTATTTTGTGTTTCATGTAGAAACAGGGTCTCACTGAGTTGCTTAGCACCTTGCCGTTGCTGAGGCTGGCTTTGAACTCATGATTCTGAGACAACGGCAAGGTGCTAAGCAACTCAGTGAGACCCTGTCTCTACATGAGACACAAAATAGGGCTGGGGATGTGGCTCACACATCGGGATTACAGGCATGCACCACCGCACCCAGCTCCATTTCTTCTTCTTCTTCTTCTTTTTTTTTGTACTGTGGATTGAACTCAGGGGCACTCAACCACTGAGCCACATCCCCAACCCTATATTTTGTGTTTTATGTAGAGACAGGGTCTCATTGAGTTAGTTAGCACCTCACCATTGCTGAGGCTGGCTTTGAACTCGCGATCCTCCTGTCTCAGCCTCCCAAAGTGCTGGGATTATAAGCGTGAGCCACCGCGCCTGGCTTCCATTTCTTCTTATGGCCAAATAATATTCTGCAGCATAGACTTACTATATTTGGTTTATTCATTCATCAGTTGATGGACATTTGAGTGGTTTTCCCTTTTTGCTACCTGTAGATCTATTTTTCTATACCTCTTGGATCTTGAAACATAAATATATTCATATTTTTAATCAAAATAAATATGTAAGTTTAGGGACTGCGGTTGTGGCTCAGTGGTAGAGCACTTGCCCAGCATACGTGAGTCACTTGGTTTGATTCTCAGCACCACATATAAATAAATGAAAAAAAAAAAGGTCATCAACAACTTAAAAAATATTTTTTAAAAATATGTAAGTTTAAAAATAACCAAAAAGTCTCTTCCACACCCTCAATTCAGTACCACACCCCCAGTGCTCAGAGCCGGGTGAGGCCCAGGACAGAGATTCAATCAATAGTTTTTAAATGAAAACATACTTTTTTCCTGAAACCCAACTTTACCGGAGAGGAAATGCAAGTGGAGAAGTCAGCTACTGCTACAGAATCAAAAATACAGTTGGAGGGCTGGGGTTATGGCGCAGTGGTAGCGTGCTCGCCTAGCACACGGGAGGCACTGGGTTCGATCCTCAGCACCACATAAAAATAAAATAAAGATATTGTGTCCACCTACAACTAAAAAATAAATATTTAAAAAAAAAAAAAAAAAAAATACAGTTGGAATCTGAATCTAGTCACTCTAACTCTACATTCCTTAGCCATACATCCCTGACCCCACAGTCCACCTAGATGGTGTAGGGTGGAACCTGGGCATCTCTATTTTTTAAAAAATGCACAGTAAGAGCCGGGCACAGTGGCACGAGCCTGTAATCCCAGCACTTAAGGAGGCTGAGACAGGAGAATCGCGAGTTCAAAGCCAGCCTCAGCAATGGCGACGTGCTAAGCAACTCAGTGAGACCCTGTCTCTACATAGAACACAAAATAGGGCTGGGGGTGTGGCTCAGTGGTCGAGTGCCCCTGAGTTCAATCCCCGGTACAAAAAAAAAAATGCACAGTAAGGCGGACACAGTGGTGCAAGCCTGTAATCTCAGCACTTTGGGAGGCTGAGAGAGGAGAATTGCGAGCTCAAAGCCAGCCTCAGCAACAGTGAGGCACTAAGCAACTCAGTGAGACCCTGTCTCTACATAAAACACAAAATAGGGCTGGGGATGTGGCTCAGTGGTCGAGTACCCCTGAGTTCAATACGTGGTACCAAAAAATAAAATAAAATAAAATAAAAAAGATAGAAAATAAAAAATCCACAGGTGACCTGATGCATAACAAGGGCTGAATAAGGGCAACTCAGCTGGAATTACTCAGCTGTAATTCCAGCTACTTGGCAGACTGAAACAGGAGGATTCCAAGTTTGAGGTCAGCCTGGGCAACTTGTGAGACAGTGTCTCAAAATGAAAAATTTGAAAAAAGTTCTGGGGATATAGTTCAGTGGTAGAGTGCTTGCCTAGCTTGTGTGAGGCCCTGGGCTTAATCTGCAGTACTGCCCAAATCCGCCCCCTCCAAAAAAAAAAAACCAAACAAACTGTAGGTGATCATCATAAAATGAAGACTCTTAGTTATAATGTAAGAATTATTTAAAAATTAGGAGATTGATTGGAGTAGAATGCTTGCCTAGCACACACAAAGTCCTGGGTTCAATTCTAGGACTTCAAATAGATCAAAAATGAAAAAATAATAACAGTTAAGAATTAAGAAATAGTGAAATTATTATGGGAAGAGGCCTAGAAGCTAAGAAGGGGCTGGGGACTGCAGAGGCTGGGTGGGCACTGCTGCAGACCATGGAGGGGGCTTACTTGAAGGTCCTCCTCTGACAGCAGGATGACGCTGGACAGATCCTGTTTCAGCCGCCTGGCCACATTCTTCCAGCTCAGTCCTGCCCCACTGTCTGTTTCATCCATATCAACAGACTCTTGGGAAATCCAAGCTGTACCTCCATCTAATATTTAGGAAAAAATACCAGTCAGAGTAACTTTGAGTACCGTTTTCACCCCCTCAGTTAACAGACCTCTGGAGGATGTGTGTGTTCTTCCCACTGACCACTAAGGACAATTTCAATGGGGAAGAATCTGCTCTCAAGGACTCACAGGAAAGCCAATCCCCACCTCTAAGATCTTAAATTTTCCTTCTTCAATTTATTTATTTATTTATTTAACATTTATTTTTTAGTTGTAGGTGGACCGAATGTCTTTATTTTTATTTTTATGTGGTGCTGAGGATCAAACCCAGTGCCTCACGTGCGCTAGGTGAGCACGCTACCACTGAGCCATAACCCCAACCCCTTCAATTTATTTTTGTGTGAAACTGCTCTGTATTCTTCTATGGGAAGAGGCCACTTAACCCCAGTATGTGGTCACGTCTGGACCCAGGATCCTACCACACCTCCCTTTTGTTACTTTTGTATAGGAGAACATGCATTCTCTCCAGCATTTTTCCCATGCATGGACTGGTTCCATCCTTAAAGGAGCAAGCCATTGCTTGCTGCCTCTTGGGCACAAGTATAATAATAGCTGGAGAGCCTTTAATAAAGGTTGGTTTCCCCAATTTAGTAGCAATGACTTTTCTGAAGACATTTTTTTAGTTCTTTGATCTTTCATTGTTAATACTAGTTGCATTTTATTTCTGTTTTGGGGGCTGGGGATTGAACCCAGGGACACTTCACAACTGAGCTACATCCCTAGTCCTTTTTTATTTTGTTTTATTTGGAGACAGGGTCTCACAAAGTTGCTGAGGCTGGTCCTAACTTGTGATCCTCCTGCCTCAACCTCCCAAGTCCCTGGGATCACAGGCGTGCACCACCATGCCCAGCTCTGTTAGTTGCCTGTGCATCTCCAGTGATGATGATGACAGTGATAGGTAACATTTACTGAGCCCTTACTAAGTGTCAGGTAGAATCTAAATGCATTTGACAGTCTGGTGGTCAAAGCTGGGGCAGGGGACTCTGAATGATAGGAGGCAAGGAAGTTGCTAAACATGCTACTATGCACACAACCGCCTTTCCACAATGGAGGATTCTCTGGTTCAAAATGTCAATGGTATGGGGCTGGAGTTGTGGCTCAGCAGTAGAACGCTCACCTACCATGGGTGAGGTACTGGGTTTGATCCTTAGCACCACATAAAAATATAAAAATAAAGGTATTGTGTTTGCCTACAACTAAAAAAATATTTTAAAAAAATGTCAATGGTATTGGGGCTGGGGTTGTGGCTCAGTGGTGGAGCGCTTGCCTAGCATGCATGAGACACTGGGTTTGATTCTCAGCACCACATATAAATAAATAAAATAAAAGTCCATCAACAACTTGAAAAAAAAATTTAAAAATGTCAATGGTATTATTGAGAAGCCTTGGTTTGATACTGTATTATCCTTATGTTGATCCTAGGTGACAGGCACTGAAATTATTATGACAATAAGGATCACCTCACTAGTAAATGGCAGAGCTAGGATTCAGACCCAGGCAGCCTGATTCCAGTGTACTGTGAATGAGTTGAAAACTACACCTCACTCCTCTTTATCCCCAGGACTTAGCATGATGTGTGGCACGCAGAAGGTGCTCAGGCAAATATTTGCTGCATAAATGCTTATACAACAAAATGGCAATCAGATGCTTGTGCAGTGAAATCAATTATGATGACGATGATATCATACATGGCCAGCATTCCTCACCTGAATTGCTGTAAGTCCACTTCTCATTATTGACCAATGCCACAAACTTGGTGTTGGAAGGTAGACAGAGGAAGTAATCATCATCATCCACTATGGTACCATCCTCTGCTAGGACCAGAGTGACCGGTGTCAGGGACTTGTCAATGGCCAGAATGTCACAGGCTGAGAAGAAATAAAATATTTGGCAACTGAAAAATATCCATAAGGAAATTATATCCAATACTCTCAATATGGATGCCCCCTGAGTTGAGCAGAATTCCTGTAGATAATAGTAACTACAATAACAATTATAATTATTAACAATAAAGTAACCCTGATATTATTTTAAGTGCTTTTCATAATCAGTAGTAATCCTATAAGTTAGGTACTGTTATTATTTCCATTTTACAGACAATGAACCCAAGACTTGGGAAGGTTAAGTAACTTGTCCAAGATCACACAATAAGTGGCAGAGCTGGGATTTAACCCAGTGTGGCTTCTGAAACTATGTTTCCCTTAGTTACTCTGCACTCCCATCCAGGAGAGGTTAAGTCTGTCTTTGAATGAACAACCAACCAACACAAATCTTGTTTGATTCCTTATGCATACACGTTCGTTCATTCATTCATCTAATATTTTCCTGTGTGGGTTTGATCCCTAGCATTGCAAAAAAAATAAAATTCTCCTATGTGTCAAATGTGTCCCCCCAAAAAAAAGGAACGAAAAGAAAGAATACTTTTTGTTTTTTGTAGTGTCTTCCTTTATAGCTATTCTAGCTTAAAGGAAAATGTAAAAGAGCCAAGTGCAGTGGCGCAAGCCTGTAATCCCAGCACTTAGGGAGGCTGAGACAGGAGAACTGTGAGTTCAAAGCCAGCCTCAGCAATGGCGAGGCGCTAAGCAAGCCAATGAGACCCTGTCTCTACATAAAACACAAAATAGGGCTGGGGATGTGGCTCAGTGGTCGAGTGCCCTTGAGATCAATCTCCAGTACCAAAAGAAAAGAAAATATAAGAGAGGCAGAAGCTTGTATCAGTAGCTTTTCATTTTTATTATCACTGGGCAAGATCCTTTCTCCAGGGCCAGTCTGTACCATCTTGTTGAGTGATGGCAATGCACAAAATACCAAGATTGAATTAAACAGAAAAAGCTGAGACTACAAATATCCTTTGGCAATGTTGTCTATCAACCAAAATAGAACAGAAAATCTGCATAGGCCGAGAGAACAGAAGTCTCAGTCAAGGCTATCCATCCAGTGCACGGAAGTAGAACTAAAATCAAAGTAACCTAATGCCAGGAAGAAATATGTAAACCCTTATGTAGAAAAATCCATGCCATCAAAGCTTTTATAGTGCTTTGGGTATTCCTGGCTGTCACATCTTCTGTAAGACGTTTACTGGAACTTTGTGACTCAGAGGAAGCAGGGTATACCTTGAGGGAGGCTGACTACATATCTGGGACTGGCTTACACCTTAAACCTGCAGAACTTCTTTGGATACATAATTTGTTGCCAGGGGCTACTAACACTCGTAATTCATTTGAATATACTATGTCATTTGAGAATCCCAGAAATCTTTTGTAGCAGGGCTGGAAATACACCCACTTTGCTGATGAGAAAACCAAGGGCCCAGTGATGGTTAAGTGCAAGTTCAAGCAGTCTGGGGCCGGACTGAGAACTTCCATCAGCTCACATTCATTGCCTGGACCCTACAGGAGCTGTCATTTGCAGCTCCCTCCTTGTGGCAGAGGTACCAGTAGCAGCTGACGGTGGAAACCCGCCTCCACTCCATGGTGGGCTCAGCTCGGGGCTCCAGCACCACCATAGTGAGCCAGAGTGGCAGGAATGCACTAGGCTCCGTGTGGTCCAACATCTGTTTTAGGCAAACTAAGACACCTAAGTGGAGTCGGTCTTCATTTACATATTGCTTCCTATTCCCCCCATTAGTCGCTCACGAGAAAAATACCTGAAACCTGCCCATCGCTATACCTTGAGGCATTTCTGTCCCAAGGCTTCACCGAGCTGAGAGAATACTCGCCACCTTGCCCGACCGTCCTTGCCTCCACCGGACATCCTCGTCCGCGGAGCTCTCCCAGTCCCCCGCCCCGGTCCCAGTCCCGGGCCAACCCTTGCTCCTCAGCTCCTCGAGGCAGGAGGCCGCCACGCCATGCTGTTCGCGGCTCTGATTGCGGCGCAGCAGACACGGCTTCAGAGGCCGGATCTCGTCGGGTCCCGGAGCGCCCCCAGTCATCTCCATCCTCTTCAAGGGGGAACCTGACTGGGAAGTCCGGGGAAGCTGTGTAGAGTGCGCCTCCAACTCCGACCGCTTCCCGCGGCCTGTTGGGAGATGTAGTTCTCCCAGAAGCAAATCACGCGTGAGACCAAGGCACGCCGGGAGATGTAGTTCTAGTTGTAGTCACGTGAGGCCCCGGGGCATGCCGGGAGCTGTAGTGTCTGAGTACAAAGCCCACGGGGGCGTGACGAGCCAGAGAGAAGAGACGAGGTGATGTGATGCGATGTTTGGCCGTACTGCAGAATGGAACTCGGGGTGTCATGCATATTAAGCATACGTCCTACCACTGAGCTAATCCCCAGACCAGCTTTTAATGTTATCTTTGGGAGTTGCAGTTACACGTTTACAAATTAGTTCAATGGGGATTTATTTTGGATTATGAAACACACACACATAGACTTGTTTGAAATTTTAGATGGTCCTTATGTGCATATATAGATGCATAATGTTAATACTTAAATAAAAGTCTGTCGCTCGATTCCCTGCCTCACCTGTGCAAATCGGGTTGGGACCTGCTGAACAAAATGCTTAAATACATAAATAGGCTGTTAAAAAAAATAACAGTAGGCCATTATTCTGGACTAAGCTCCTGTACCAGGCTGCGACAGACCTGACTAAAAGTCCAAATGGAGGACTGAGGGTGTAGCTCAGTAGTAGAGCACTTGCCTAGTATGTGCAAGGCCCCTGGATTCAGTTCCCAGCACTGGGGAAAAAATGGAGTCCATACTACCAAACAAGCTAACCTGTTAATTTCAGTTTCCCAGAAATCAGGATCACAAAGATAACAGCCAAATTTCTCACACAGGCCAGTTTTAACTGGCATGATCATGAAGGTCCCTCTGCCTTAATTCTTATACATAAAGGTAACTTGAAGTAATGTTGACCAATCAGTTATTTTATTGTTCTATTTCCCTGTCCTTGTTTTACAAGGAAAGTAACTTTGAAAAGGCCAATATGCTATTTTTGTTGTTGTTTCTGCCTATAAAACTAATCTCTTATGCTGTGCTCATTGGAGCACTTATTCTATTTTATGGAATGAAGAGTTGCCTGATTTTAGAATTGAAAATAAATCAAAATTGAAATAAACAAAACTTGTTCTTTGGCAAGACTAAATATTAAGAGGTATGCCAGCTGGAATAAATGATTTCATCATCTTTTGTGGGGGGGGCTACCAGGGATTGCTCTCAGGGGTACTCAAAAATTAAGCCACATCCCCATCCCTATTTTGTATTTTTTACTTAGAGACAGTGTCTCAAAGAGTTGCTTGGTACCTTGCTAAATTGCTGAGCTAGATTTGAACTCGCAATCCTCCTGCCTCCGCCTCCTGGGCTGCTGGGATGACGCAGGTATGTGCCACCGTGCCCAGCCCTGATTTCATCATCTTTTTGACAGACCAGAATGCGCCCTATTTTAAACCCAAAGTAAAGGTATCCTTCAAGAATCACAGTATAGGGGCTGGGATTGTAGCTCAGCGGTAGAGTGCTTGCCTCGCATGCGTGAGGCCCTGGGTTCGATCCTCAGCACCACATACAAAGCAATAAAATAAAGACATTATGTCCATTTACAGCTAAAAAATAAAAATTAAAAAAAAAAAAAAAAAAAAAAAAAAAAAAAAAAAAAAAAAAAAAAAAAAAAAAAAAAAAAAAAAAAAAAAAAAAAAAAAAAGAATCACAGTATAGGATGGGGTTGGGGCTCAGTGGTAGAGTGCTTGCCTAGCACGTGTGGTGCACTGGATTTGATCCTCAGCACTACATAAAATAAATGAATAAAAAGTATTGTGTCCATCTACAACTAAATGTATATACATATATATACACACACATATATATAGAAAAAAAGAATCACAATGCATTGATAACAAGTGTAGTCCCGTGGGATTATGATAGTGATTCACAAATGGATGTCCTTCTAACATATTTCTCCCAGAATCATGCCAACAATGAATTATGAGCTGTTACCTTCTGGGGACAAAATCAAACAATATGACCATACCCAATAGGACTTTTCAAGTACAGCTACTAATTATGGATTTCAGTGGTCTAATTCATGTTATATTTGGTATCACAAATGAATCCAGCTAGCCACAGGTACTATTAGGAGGATAATTATCACGACATTCTGCTTTGACCACTAACATTAAAATGCAAATTCCTGGGCTGGGATTGTGGCTCAGTGGTAGAGCGCTCGCCCCTCATGCATGAGGCACTGGGTTCGATCCTCAGCACCACATAAAATTAATAAAAATAAAGATATTGTGTCCATCTACAACTAAAAAAAAATATTTAAAAAAATGCAAATTCCTAGTTGGGTGCGGTGGCTCAAGCCTGTAATCCCAGCACTTAGGGAGGCTGAGACAGGAGAATCGCGAGTTCAAAGCCAGCCTCAGCAATGGAGAGGCGCTAAGCAAGCAACTCAGTGAGACCCTGTCTCTACGTAAAACACTAAATAGGGCTGGGGATGTGGCTCAGTGGTCGAGTGCCCCTGAGTTCAATCCTCAGTACCAAAAAAAAAAAAAAATGCAAATTCCACATTCTCATTTGTTTGTTGATCTGACTGAAGATTTTGCAGCAGATTGATTCCTGACAACATTATCTGACTCTATTACCTTCCAGTTTGAGATATGGGAAAATCTGCGTGGAAAGTTCCCTGTCCACAGTGTATTTACAAAACCTCAAAATATAGTGGTGCTTGGGCAGTCAGCATTTGCAGACTTTGATGGAGATGGACAAAGGATCACTTACTTCCAGGCTGTGAGGATAAAACTGCCACAAAAGCACCATCTCTTTATTGAGATATGGAATAAAGCAGTGGGTTCCAGTCCTACAAGATTTCAGCAATAAGGACACACTCTGGGGCTTTGTGCCATTTGTGCATGAAGAATGACCAACTGAAATACTAATTCCAATTACCTTTCAAATTGGGGACTACAACGTGGATAGCCATCCAGATGCTCTCGCCATACTAAAGAATACATCTGGAAGCAACCAGCAGTCCTTTTTTTACTGGAGAATGTCCCTGGTAATAATGCAAGCTGTAAGGATGTTTAATGGGAGCTAACGGACCTAAATCAAATCAGAGATGCCATGGTTGCCACCTTTTTTGACATTTATGAAGATGGAATCTTGGACATTGTAGTACCAAGTAAAGTATATACAAAGAATGATTTTGCCATCTATACACTGAAAAATAACTTTGAAGCAGATGCTTATTTTATAAAAGCCATTGTCATTAGTGGTCTGTGTTCTAATGACTGTCTTCATAAGATAACACCTTTTGGAGTGAATCAACCTGGACCACATATGGTGTATACAGCTGTAGATGCCAATGGATAACTGAAAAATGGCTCAGTTGAACAACTCAGCTAACCAGCACATTTAGCTCCCCAACTACCATACAATGTACTTGGTTCAGGTCAAAGTGCAAACTTTCCTGGCCATCTTTTTTTTTTTTTTTTAATATTTTTTAGTTGCCAATGGACCTTTATTTATTTATTTATTTATACGTGGTGCGGAGAATGGAACCCAGTGCCTCACGCATGCTAGGCAAGCGCTCTACCACTGAGCCACACCCCAGCCCCATCCTAGCCATCTTTGTCGGAATTCCCTGTCCTTCTAGAGAGATACCTGTATGAAAACAAGAGTGGACTGCAATCCTTCCAAAATTCCCAGATAATTGTCATTCCATACCTTCTATAAGGTATGGAATGTCTCGCGAAGCTGAAGTGTCAAACTATATCTTACACCAAGTAACATTGTTCTACTTACTGTTATAGCTCTCAGGGGTGGCTGTGTTTTCATCTTGGCAATAACTGGCATTTTACATAGGCAAGAGCTGGGCGCGGTGACACACTCCTGTAATCCCAGCACTTAGGGAGGCTGAGACAGGAGAATCGCGAGTTCAAAGTCAGCCTCAGCAACGGCTAAGCAACTCAGTGAGACCCTGTCTCTAAATAAAACACAAAAATAGGGCTGGGGATGTGGCTCAGTGGTCGAATGCCCCTGAGTTCATTCCTCAGTACCAAAAAAACCAAAAAAAAACAAAAACAAATACATAGGCAAGAAAAGAAAGCAGAAGATAGAGAAAAACATTGAGAGGCCCATCAGTTTCAAGTAATGCTATGTGACTTGGCTTTAATATTACATAATGGAATGATCACTCATTTGATTAGATTTTGGCTTATAGAAGAAAATAGGGGATTTTGAATATTATTTATAAATGATGCATCCCTTGCCAATTATTTGAAAATATTAAAATAAATATGGTCTAAGAAAAGACTAAACATTAAGATCTGAAGAAACAATTTAACTACTCCAATCCTGCTGTGGTTAGCCAAGCTGAAATTAAATTTTCAATTGCTGCCCCCCCCCAAAACAAACAAAGATTTAAAGGCAATCAGAAAAAGGAAAATGAGAACAATAGTACTGTTTGAAATTGCTCACATGCTGCTGACAACAACCCCTCCTTGTTGTTGTTATTATTCTTTTTTTTTGTACTGGGAATTGAACTCAGGGACACTTTTTTTTTTTTTTTTTTAAACTGAGCTACACTCCATGCCCTTTTTATTTTTTAAGACAGAGTCTAAGTTGCCCAGGCGGGCCTGAACTGCTCTCTTGCCTTAGCTTTCTGGATTATGGGCATATGATAGCACTCCCAGCTTTTTTTTTTTGAGATGGAGGTCTCACTATGTTGCTCAGGCTGTCAAACTCCTGGGCTCAAGAGATCCTCCTGCTTCAACCTCCAAAGTACAAAGTAGCTGGGACTGTAGGTGTGTTTGTTCTAATAGTATGTTTCCATAAGTTTGTATTTTTCCTCCAGAAAAATTAATATTTAGCTGGGTGAAATTTTTAGTGGTGCAAATCTGTAATCCCATATAGATATGCAAGATCACACATTTGAAGCCAGCCTCAGCAACTTAGCAAGAATTTCAGCAATTTGGCAAGGCCATTTGTCATTAAAAAAAAAAAAAAGTACTGGCGATGTAGCTCAGCGGTAAAGCACCCCCAGGTTCAATCCCTAGTTTAAAAAAAAAGTAATTTAAAAAATCCAAAAGTTTCCTTGCTTAGAGGAGGATATTTTACATGAAGTAGAAATAATCACCCGTATTCATTCAGGGTCAGTCCCTTTCTTTTCTTTTCTTTTTTTTTGGTACCGGAGGTTGAACTCAGGGGCACTCGACCACTGAGCCACATCCCCAGCCCTATTTTGTGTTTTATGTAGAGACAGGGTCTCACTGAGTTGCTTAACGCCTTGCCGTTGCTGAGGCTGGCTTTGAACTCGCGATCCTCCTGTCTCAGCCTCCCTAAGTGCTGGGATTACAGGCTTGCGCCACTGCGCCCGGCTTGCCTTTCATATTTTACTTACAAAAGCATGGGTGTGCATATCGATATCAGATATCTGGTAAAGAGGAATTGTTAGTTGCAACCCATTTGAGTACAATTTGGTCAAAACACAGTTATAATACGATATGAGTAATGATTGTAACGTATGCATCCTTGTTCAATTTCATCTTTAGATTAAAATCTTAATTCAACCATTATAAACTAATTACGGTTCAGAGAAACCTCCCCATAAACCACCCTCTTTTGTGTTTTGGCGACAGACCTGCACAGAGTTATCACTTCTATCTCCAACAGTGCTGTAATTGTGTGTGTGTGTGTGTGTGTGTGTGTGTGTGTGTGTGTGTCCTGGGCTTGGGCCCAGGAGTTGGATCTTGGATCTTTGAATTTCTAGCTCCTACCAAAGTTCCTGCCAAATAATAGGCACTCAATGAATAGTAGTGTACTGAGTGGTTAAAAATTAATTTCCAAGTTTCTTCACATTCATTCATTTACTGAATGCTTAGCGAGTCCTTAAATGTGCCCATGGGACTGCAGGGACGGACAGAGATTTAATCCAAGAATAATAATGCACATATAACAATGAAAAAATACAGACTGGACCGGTCCTGTAAAGCCCAGAGCTCTACGGAAGGCGCCAGATGACGGACGCCGGGTCCCGCCCCCCGCCCGGAGTCCGCCCCCCGCCCGGAGTCCGCCCCCATCGACAGGCTCAGTTCCTGCTACTTTAGTCTGGGCCGGAGCTCGCGAGCGAGGGCGCTTGGGAGAAACCTCGCCCAGCGGCGGTAGATTAGTCAGGCCTCACAAAGATGGCGTCCTCGGAGCAAGCAGAGCAGCCGAGCCAGGTAAGAGGGGAGTGGGGCTGCCCCGCTGCGGGGGCCGGGACCCCGGCTGAGGGGGTGCTCGGCGCACGGCCGGGAGCCGAGGGCACCCCGAGTCCTCGGAGCAGGGGCCCCGGTCTCTCGCCCCCTCGCGGGCCCCGCCCCTCTCCGGGACCTCCCCGCGCGACTCCTCCCCTGGTGACCCCACTCTGACCACCTTTGCTGGCCGGACTCGGGGGCTCGGCGGGGCCCGCCGGCCCCCACGCCTCGCCTGCCCGCCCCTTCGGGCCCACTCGAGTCCGGTGCGGAGGGCGGCAGGACCCTTGCGAGGCCCCCGGCCTTGGCGCGGCGAGGGCTCCTCTCGAGAGGCGCAGCCGTGCGGGCTGTCCACGGGAGGGGCCTGGCTGCCTCGGGCTCCTCCCCGCGGCCCCCGCCGGCCTCCTCGCCGTGGGTCTCCTTGGCGCTTCCCTCGCCGAGTGGGAGGGTCGGAAATACCCTCGGACCCTCGCAGTGCGTTGGTGGGAGCGGGACGCGCTGTGAACCACGCGCGCCACCACGCATCGGGTTGAGGATACATCCTCGCTGCCTTGCGGGCGCTTTTCTTGGCCGCGGTACCGCTGTAGCTCTTCACCTACAGATTTAGCCCGATCCCAATCTAGTAAGGGGACCACGAGGTCCAGTGTTGACGCCTTCCGTCGGGGAGCAGTGACAAGGTCTCTGAAGGGGTTTAGAGTCCAGAGGTGGGATGAGGTGGAGAGAGAGCGGCCGAGAGAGCGCACATTGCGTGCGTGCTGTCACGCTAAGGACAAATTGCGCTTATTTTCTCGTTTAGTGCTCACTGCAGCCTTTATGAAGTACAGGCTATTTACTAACCCCCATTTCGCAGAAGCTGTAACGTGCCCATTTGAGTCTGGATTTGAATCTAGGTATACCTGACTTCTCCAATTAGCCCATTCATGTTTTAAATTTAGTTAGGATTAGACCTGGAAAGAAGAAAACGGTTTCAGCCTTAGTTTGCTTATCACTCATTTCTCACCTCCTTGAAGCACCTTTAAAGGTTTTCAGTAAGTGGGGCAGGGTGGTGCACGCTTGTAATCCCAGCTACCCAGGGGCTGAGGCAGGAGAATGGCAAATTTGAGGACAGCCTGAGCAACTTAGCTAGACCTTTAATCAAAATAAAATATAAAAGGCTGAGAAAGTAGCCTAGTGGTAGAGTGCTTGCCTAGTATTCTTCTTGACCCTGGATTCAGTCCCCAGGAAGGGAAAAGTTTCAGAGTTTACTAGAATTTCACTTAATGACCATCACTTAATGTTTCTTCATGATAAACCTACTGGAAGAATCACACTTGAGGGAGTTGGAATACCTGAACATATTCCCCAGACCAGCCTCTGTTAGCTGTGTGAGTGATTCAGGAAGAAGATTCTGGACTGTTAAAACATGGGAAACAACTAGGACTGGTTCTGGCTTCTCACTGTCAGGTTCTGGAGTTTGGGAAGTGTCTGAGGAGAGCGGTCATCTACTCTTGTCTACCCTACTTAGTTTGCTGAAATGCCCAGGTTCCTCAGGGTCTGGGTTTCTCTGAGCTCTTATGTGTTAGGAATACCCATAGGCTGAGATTGAAGGATGCCCTCAGTTTCTGATTCCTCTAGGACATTTAATTTGCCAGTACTGTGTAGAGTACTAAAATTCTTAGCCGGGCGCGGTGGCTAGCCGGGCGCGGTGGCTCAAGCCTGTAATCCCAGCACTTAGGGAGGCTGAGACAGGAGAATCGCGAGTTCACAGCCAACCTCAGCAATGGCGAGGCGCTAAGCAACTCAGTGAGACCCTGTCTCTACATAAAACACAAAATAGGGCTGAGGATGTGGCTCAGTGGTCGAGTACCCCTGAGTTCAATCCCCAGTACCACAAAAAAATAAATAAATAAATAAATAAAAAAATAAAATTCTTGCCACTTGGAGCCATTATTGTGCTCAAAGGTTACTTTGATTCTGGAAATTGCCCTTTGTATTTGTGGAAAAGGATCTAAGTAAGGTTCTTTTAGGAGGCTTGGCCATCATTTGGTTTTCAGCTCTGCTTCTCCTTTGCCCTCCTTTTCAAAGCAGATAGAGATGGGATTGCATCACAATATGCTGGTAGCCTGAAGAAAAACTTGAACTCTTCTTGCCAGGTTATCACTGTCTAACAATAAGCTTTCTAAGTGAGCCAGTTGTCTTTAGCACTTGTCTGTCATGTCATTTTCAAGTCCTGATCCATCTGATTTCCCATTTCTCCAGTCTGAATGAAACAGGATGGAAAGGACTGTTTGGATAACTCCCCCAAACCTGGCTTGTGTGTGAGAAGAATTGCATAGGGTTAGACCTGTGGGGCTGAGCCAATGTTCTGCCTCTGGTAGAAAGTTTGTTAGTTGACTTTGTGGCATCAACCTCTGGTTTCAAAAGATGATGGGGGAAAACCAGCTCCTCCCTTAAGAAGTAGGAAAGAGAAATTGTTATAAGCATATGGGTTTTTTTTTGGTACTGGATTGAACTCAGGGGCACTTGACCACTGAGCCACATCCCCAGCCCTATTTTGTGTTTTATGTAGAGACAGGGTCTCACTGAGTTGCTTAGCGCCTCGCCGTTGCTGAGGCTGGCTTTGAACTCGTGATCCTCCTGTCTCAGCCTCCCTAAGTGCTGGGATTACAGGCTTGAACCACTGCGCCCGGCTTGTTTTTTTTTTTTTTTTTTAATATTTATTTTTTAGTTGTAGGTGGACAGGATATCTTTATTTTATTTTTATGTGGTGCTGAGGATCGAACCCAGTGCCTCATGCATGCTAGGTAGCACGCTACCACTGCGCCATAACCCCAGCCCCTATAAGCATATGTTTTAAAGCCAGCCCCTCTGGCTTAGAGTCCTAGCCCCATACATACCAGCTGTGTGTCTTGGATAGGTTACTTTTCTGGCCTCCATTTATTTGTCTGTAAAATAGAAATAATACTAATGCCTATCACATTGGGTTGCTCTAGGATTAAATGGGTTTATTTATGTAAAAGTGCTTAGAACAATACCTGACACACTGTGTTATGTTTTTATCCAGAACATTTAATATGTTCTGGATTTTCACTCTCAAAAAGATGAAAAGCTTTCCTCAAACCCTATTACAACATCTTCTGAGATCTGATTTCTCATGTTGACTGCTATTCTGTGAAGTTCTTTTTTGTTGTTGTTCTAAGTATTTTCCTTGAAAACCAGAAGAGTGCCCTCAATCATGGTCTTTATGCTAGCTGTCCTTGATGACCTGTGGATCATCAAGAGAGACATACTTGCTTTTTCATAATGGTAAAGTCTAATCTTTTTAGTCTATCCTAAGACAGTTTGTTGGAATTCCATTTATTGCCTCATATCCTTTTTCTGTTTTCCTTGCATTACTCTGTGTTGCACTGCTAATCTCTTATCAAAGTCCCTTCTAGTCTGTCCATGTTGTGCCCCAGAGGTAGGAGAAAGGTTATCGCACTGCTGTACACTATCTTCTGTGCAGAACAGAGGCATCGTTCAATCTGATTACCTAAGATTCATTGACTATTGAGGATTATTAACAGACATAAATTTCAGGTCTGGTGTGGTTCACCTAACATATTAAGTTTCAGATTGAGAGGGCACAGTTGCAGGGAAGGGGGAAGAACCTAGTGAAGGAATGGCAGAGCTTGGCTTTCTACCCTGCCAAATTTTGGTTGACATTCTACCACTCCACCTTTGAACTTTGCACTCTTTCATCTATCCATCTGTTAACACTCCCCCACCCCCCCAGGATTGAATTCCTGGCCTCTGGCATGCTAGGCAGGTGCTCTCTATCACAGAGCCACTCTCATAGCCCTTTATTTAACTAATTAATTATTTAATAAATTATTTTTTTGGTACCAGAGATTGAACTCAGGGACACTTGACCACTGAACAACATCCCCCAGCCCTATTTTGTATTTTTTAGAGACAGGGTCTCACTGAGTTGTTTAGTGCTTCACTTTTACTGAGGCTGGCGTTGAACTCACGATCCTCTTGCCTCAGCCTCCTGATCTGCTGGGACGACAGGTGTGTGCCACTGAGCCCAACTCCCTTTATTTTATTTTTGAGACAAGGTCTTGCTAAGTTACCCTGGCTGGCCTCAAATTTGAAATTCTCCTGCCTCAGGGCCCCCCGCCCCAGACTCTTGGCATTACAGGTGTGTGTCACCATGCCTGGCTGGCACTCCAACTTTCTAATTCTCCTTATTTATTTTTGAGGTTAGGGTCTTGCTGTGGTGCCTAGGCTGGCCTCAAACTATCTTCCTGCTTTAGCCTCCCAAGTAGGGCACTCTACCTTTCTGAGCATAAGTTAAAATGAGAGCAATAATAATTAGCCATAATATTACTGGGAGAGTTGCTTTGAGGGTTGACCAAAATCATAGATATGAAGAGCGCCTGGTGCATAGCAAGTACTCAGTGAGTCTTAGTTTCCTTCCCTAAGCCTCTGTATAGTTTTGGAAGTCTGTTGAACTCTTTTTTTTTTTTTTTTTTTTGGTACCAGGGATTGAACTCAGGGGCACTCGACCACTGAGCCACATCCCCAGCCCTATTTTGTGTTTTATGTAGAGACAGGGTCTCACTGAGTTGCTTAGTGCCTCGCCGTTGCTGAGGCTGGCTTTGAACTCGCGATTCTCCTGTCTCAGCCTCCCAAAGTGCAGGGATTACAGACGTG
>PVHX01013041.1:0-56468 GCA_004024805.1 Geosciurus inauris | reverse complement strand
GAGGAGAGGAGAGGGGAGGAGGGAGAGGAGGGAGGGCACAGAGGCTCCCACAGTACCTGGGCAGAGCGAGGTGGCTGGGCGCCAGTGCTGCCACCCGTCCTCGCCCAGGAGGCTCTGTCTGACGGGTGGGCTCCGTACCAGTCTCTCCCCAGGCCCCACCAAGGCCTCAGGCTAGGAACTCGCTTTACTTGGATACAAAGCTGGGCCAGTAGGTCCTAGAGAGACCAAGCAACTTGCCCAAGGTCACACAGGAAGTGGGAGGCGGAGGGTCTGGCTGTAGTTCTGCCACCAGATTCGCGCCTCGCCGGGGAGCCGGGCGAAGGCCGAGCGGCTGGTGCTGTTGAATCGCCCGCCCCACGGCTGGCAGCCCGTAGGTGGGTCTGGAGCGCTGGGGCAGGGACCTCCCTGCTCACGGACCTGGCAGCCTTCCTCCACCCGCAGCTGGCCCGTGCCGCAAGGTCCACGTGAACGTGGGAGGCTCGTCCTCCAGAAAGCAGGCCTGCAAAGCCTGCATTGCGTACCACACCGAGGCCCCGAGGCCCCAGGACGTGGGGCTCAAGGGGCAGGGCGTGCGGGAGGAGCGTCCCTGGCTGGCCGGCTGCCTCTGGGGCCCTGGGCACCCGAGCTGGGCTTCTTGGGAGGCCGAGCTGGCTGGGGTCTGGCTCCCAGGCCTCCGCCTCCGCACCGGCAGGGAAGCCGCTGGGGATTAGCGTTGATTCTTCCCTGCAGGGCGGGCGGGAGAAGGTCAAGTGCCCGCCCAGCGGCCACAGCTGCCCAATTAAGCCCAGAGAGGGAAGAGAGCAGAGGAGGAGGCTGGACCTCCCTCCTCACGCCGCGTCTGGGGGCAGGTTACCCGGGGCTGCACCCTCATCCCCTGGACACCTCCCTGGACCTGCCCTGGCTGTCTTCTCAGCTCTGCAAGCCGCAGCCCAGATACTGGAGTCACCGGCCTCTGCTGCAGGGGACGCTGGCCCCAAGGAAGCTGAGACTGGAGAGGGACCGCGGGGCTGGGGCTGACCCTGTGCCAGCGTGGCCTGTGCGCTACCTGGCCAGTCCCCTTCCTGTGCTCTGAGGCTGTTGTCATTGCCCCACTTATGGATGAAGACGTAGAGCTCAGAGAGGGTTAGCATGTTGCCCAGGGACACACAGGCAGCCAGTCGGGAAGCCAAAGGACTTGAGCACGTGGCTACCCACTCTGACCTGGGCTCCAGGCTTTCCTGCTCTGTCGTGGTGCTGGTGGAGATGCCCAGCGATGGAGATGCCCAGCAGCTAGTGCTGTTGACTGGTGGGCGCAGAAGAGGCTGCCTGAGTCTTCCTGTGCGCGGCTGGAGCCCTGAACTGGAGGTACAGAAGGAGAGATCGCAGGTTCCCTGGGGCCACCTCCACTGTCCCAGCTTGGATGCCCCCTCCCCCAGGACTTCCCTGACCCCTGCCACCCTCCTCCTGGCCTCTGCTCTCTTGGTGGTGATATTCACGCCAACACGCACCCTGTTGAATCGTCACCCACGTGGTCTCCATTCACCTCACAACCCTCCAGCAAAGAAGGACCCTTATCCTCAACAGCGAAGAAAAACGGAGGCAAAAAATAAATGAATGAAGTTAATTGCTCTTGATCACACGCTCGCCAGCAGCCTGACAGCCAGGCCTTCCAGCAGAAGGGCACCCCCTCCGAAGCCGCATCCGGCCCACCTGTTACAGCAGCAGCCCGTGGGCTCTGGCTCACTTCTGTCCCTGGCTCTCATGCAAGGGAACCTGGAGAAGCACCTGCTGCTGCTAGATCTGCTGGGGGCCAGTCTTTGGCACTTCTTCTCCTTCACTGACTCACCGTGTACTGATTGAGCACCTTCTGTATACAGCCACTGACGGCCCAACGCCCTGGAGCCACTAAGAGAGAGACAGAGAGCTCCTGTTCAGCATATCCAGTAACTCGCAGCAGTCACGGGACCAAAAAAGAGAAGTCGGTCAGAAGGTGGCGAGTGAAAGCCAAGAGGTGGCCGGGGGGCTACAGCAGGCAGAGGGGAGGACAGGAGGAGGGGCCCGGCACAGGGACGGAGTCCAGGAGCAAGGCTCTGCAGGGGTGTGCTTGCTGTGTGCAAGGGACCAGAGGGGCCTCACGAGATGTACCAACACTCACGGCTGCATGGTCCATAAGAGCCCAAAGCAGAAACAAGCCAGTCGCCCACCAACACCAGAGCGAGTGCATATCCCAACAGTGGAATATTACTTACCCAGATAAAGGAGAGGAGTACTCACTCATGACATAGCGTGGATGAATTCCGAAACAGCGTCAGGCTAAGTCAGAGAAGCCTGTCACAGAAGCCAGCACCCTGGATGACCGCATCTGTGCGGAATGCCACAAGGGCAAGTCTGTGGAAACAGAGCGGCTTAGAGGTTGCCAGGGTGGAAGGGGGGGCATGACCCACGACGGGGACTGGGCTGCTTCAAGGATGATGAGAATGTTCTAAAACCAGGTGGTGGCGAGTTGGCACCTTCACCAAAACCAGCTCACTGTACTGAGGGAGGGAGGCTGCGAGGTGGACGCAAGGCCCTACAGCGTAAGAACTGTGGGTTTGGTTCCATCAATGGGAGCCATTGGGGTCTCTGAGCCGGGAAGGTGGTGTTCCATTTACACACTTCAAAGCTCGTAGCATGGTGGCGCATACCTGTGATCTCTGTGACTTGGGAGGCTGAGGCAGGAGGATTGTAAGTTTGAGGCCGGCCTCAGCAACTTAGCAAGACCCTGACTCAAAATAAAAACAGAAAGGGTTGGGGACATCTGTCAGGGGCAGAGCATTCCTGGGTTCAATCTCAAGTACCAAAAAATAAGTCAAGAGGAAAACCACGCTGGTCACTTGCAGGGTGGCATGAGGGGAGAGCGTGTGGATTCTGGTGCCTGATCCAGATCCCTGCTGAGCCCAGGCTCCTGTCCCTGAGGCCACAGCGAGTTATGTCATCTTTGAGGCCTTCGATTCTCAGCCATAAAATAGGATGATCATAGCGTCCAGTCACGGGAGGCTTAAATGAGCATTCACAGAGCTTTCAGAACAAAGCCTGGTCTTTGGAGGGACGGGACCCTGAAAGTGTGGTAGCCGAGGCCCCAGGTCCCTTGCTGGGGAGGGGCCTCGCCAGCCAGGGTGTGCGATCTGCTGCACACACCCTCCCAGCTCCAACAAGTAACTGTTCCCAAGGCCTCGTTCCAAATGGGCCATAAATCAGAGCCAGGGGCTCCTGCAGCGGAGGCTGGCGGCCAAGGCCCTCCCCCGGGTAATCGGAAGCAGATGCTGCCGCCCGATGCGTCTCCAGAGGCCGGTGTACCTGGCTGCTCACGTCACAGCAGTTGGCCCAAGAATGTCCATGAGCCTTTAAATCAAAGGTTGTCAAAGACGGCCTCCTGGGGCTGCCAGATGTGTGGCGGCCTGTTTCAAGCCAGAGGTGGGCAGCTGATGGTGGGCGGGGGGCCTGGGCAGGCCGGTCAGCATCCTGGACAGGCAGAGAGGTGGCCTGTCGTGCAGGGACAGGAGGCTGAGGGCGTGCCGCGGCCTCTCTGCTTCTCCCTCCTCAGCCTGGGGCCCCACGGTGAAGGACAGGTTGCCCCCAGACCCCAGTTTCCTCACCTGTGAAATGGGTGTAATGCCGCCCATCTCTAGTGTATTTGGAGGACGGAAAGTGATCTAAGTCAAAGCTCCAAAGCGGTGACACAGCAGAACTTCCGAAAACAGAAGGGCGTCAGATGGGAGCCACATGCAGCCTGTCCCCTACCCACCGAGCGCCCTGCAGGCGGGCAGAGGAAGACTTTCCCCTCGCCTCCTGAGCCCGAGGCTCTGGGAAGGTCAGTAGCTCCTCCTTGGCAATCTCCAGCTGTCAGCCCGGGCACGGCCTGGGGTCAGGTCTGGTCCATTCAGGATTCTGTCACCAACAAACCATCCCCTTTCCAGCTTCCTCGGCTGGGTTGCCAGATTCAGCCGCTCAACATACAGGATGTCAGCAATATTTGAACTTCAGATGAATGAGAAATCCTTTTCAGTATATCCCACTAAATATCTGGCATGTGCCGACCCTGAACCCAGCACTCGCTGCATGAAGTTCAAGCTCGCTGGGCCTCCTGTGTGTAAGATGGCTCCTCCCTCCGCCTTAGCCCGGGTCCCCTGGGGTAGCAAGGCGTGGCTCGGGCTGTTGCTGCCCTAAGCCAGTCAGGGTGGCCAGGGCCCCCACCCATGTCGAAGCTGAGACCTGCGTGTCCCGCTCCAGCTCCAGACCCTGAGCCGGGGCCGGTGGATCTCCAGCTTCCGGGAGAAAGAAGATTCTCACCAAGAAGCATGCAGAGGGTGGGCAGACAGCAGGGAGGACAGTCACTGTGAGCAGCGCAGAGGCTTGTGGGCCGCAGGAAGGGATGTGGGGGACCTCTCATCGGCAGGTGGCCCTGCTCGTGGGTGGATCTCTTAGGGGAAAAGAAGCCCCCTTGCTCTGCGGGACACATTAGGGGAACCGCCTCCAGGAGGTCCTCGCCAAGTCCTCTCCTCCCAGCCTCGGTTTCCTCATCAGCAGAGTGGGGATGAAAATTGGAATTTCTTGGCATGGTTGTGGGGTTATCCGAGGTGCATGGACAGCAGACGGCGACCCAGCCGTGGTCACGGATTCAGAAGGCAACATACTGGGAGCTTCCTGAGGACAGGTGCTCCTCAAACCGGGGTCCCAGCCCGTGTTGTTCAGGATGTCACTACCACTGCTGGTCAGGCTGCCTGGGCCTTGCGGACAGTGAGCAGGTCCCCAGGCCCCGCCCCCGGGAAGCCAGCAGCAGCCCCCCTTCCCTGGTCGTGACATCACAGATGTCTTTGAGACGTTGCCAAATGTCCCCGCACTCCCTCCCTTGAGAGCCCCTGTGATAACACGTGTTCTCGTAAACGTGAATCAAGGCTGAGTCAAAAGCGCTGGAATCTCCACAGCCTCCTCTGTGGGCTGGGCCAGCCCGGGTCCCTTCAGGGTCCCCAGAGACCCGAGTAGAGACACCACCCCCGAAACTCAGCAAGGCCACTGCCTTCCTGCCCCGGAAGTCCAGCTGCACCGAAATGAGGACGCCCTTGTCACAAGCGCTTCCTGGTCAGGCTCACTGGAGGCAGGGCACGGGAACAGGCCCAGCCAGCTTTGGTGTCCTTGCTCCCAAGAGCCCCAGGCATCCAGAGCCACACGGGGCGCGTGGTGGCCGTGACCTCCTGGTCATGAAGCGGAGGTGCCAGCAGCAGGGGCAGGGTGGCACCTGCAGGTGAACTCCAGGGAGGCGCCTGCCCTTAGGCGGCCCCACCTCGGCTTGGCCTGCCCTACCTGGCGTCCTGGGGGGGCTGTCTAGCCCCGTGACAGTGGCTTCGTGGCCGTGTGGCCCAGGCAGTCAGGCCCAGAGCTCAGAGGCAGCCTGGCGTGGTCCTGCCGCTGCTTGAAATGGCTATTTCCTGGACTCAGGGCCTCTCATTTACTCCTTGTCCTGGGCCCCACATCACATGTCCCTGTCACTGGGCCAGTGGCAGCACCCACCTCAGCTCTGCTGAGAGGCTCAGGCAGGAACAGCCATGTGCTGGTGGCCCTGGCCCAGGGCCATCCCGGGAGCTCAGGTCACCAGGCTGCAGGCGTGCCAGGGCCATCTCAGAAGACGTCCCCACCCACGGCCCAGGGCTGAGGCTCAGGGCTTCCGCGACCTTTAGAGGCTCGAGGGCGTTCTTCTCGTTGCTGCCACCTGTGTCCTGTGGCAATCAAAGGCCTGTGGACCCGGGAGGGGACGGGCAGGACGAGGCAGGGGCAGCCGGGCCCGAGTCCCCGGGAGAGCTGGCAGCACAGGGGCCGCCCAGGGCCTCCGCAGGAAGGAGGCCGGTGGATACAACAGCCTCGAGCCCTCCAAGAAGGGAGGCAGCGGGCGGCCTTGGAGCTGGTGCTCAAGATCCGCCCGCCCTGCGGGTCCTCGGCTTCTACTAGACAGGGGACTGTGAGCGTGCGGGTCACCAGGGCCAGGCAGGGACGCCCAAGGCCTGTCCTCCCTGGCATTGCCACCACGGAGGGGGCCAGGCCCTACCCATCGCTAGGACTCCCACGTGTCCTCAGACACCAGAACAGGTGTCCACGTGGGGCGAGGGGAAGCCCAGAGCTCAGCACCCATGAGGGCCGCCCTGACTAGTCCTGCCCACCCCACAGGACAGTCCCCACCAGCACCCCAGGAAGGACAGGCCATGCAGTTCCTGGGCACCGACAGCCAGGTGGCCAGAAAGTGACCGGGGCTGGAGGCACTGATGGGCCCGTGGGGCATCCGGGACCTGGCGCTCCGTCCACTCTGCCCGCGCAGCCCAGGCCTCCCTCCAGCCCTGCTAACCCTCGGGGGTCCTCCCTGCCCGCCCAGCGCGTCCCCGACCCCAGCTCCTGGCTCACCTGACATGAGGCTCAGTCGTTCCCGCCCCTCAGCACTGGGCTCCGCGTGCTCTGCTGAGTCATCCGTCCCAGAGGCCGGGACATGCACAGCTGGCTGAGGGAGGAGGGGACCCGGGAAGCCAAGCTCCAGGAACAGAAGCCACATCCGCACAATCTTCAGAAGCACGTCCCAACACGTCCCCCAGGATGCAGTCGAGTCCTACGCAATGACTGTCCCCAAAAGCCGAGAATGGCCCGTGGGACGCCTCAGGTGACGAGCAGCTGGGGGAAGGGCGGCTCTGCCTTGAGGCCTGCTGCAGTTGGGACCTGGAGCGTCCCCAGGCCCTGCCACAGCAGGAGGAGGCGGAACCACAGGCCTGGACAAAGGAAGCCAGGTCACTGGGGGTGTGACCTTGGAAGGAATGTGGAGGGCCCTCACTCCTCTTCCTCTCTCTTTTGCTTCCAGGCTCCCATCAGGTGACAGCTTGCTCTGCCACACACTCCCTCCAGGATGTGTTCCCCTGTCACAGCCCCCAAAGCAAAACCAACCATGAACTAAAATCCCCAAACTGTGAATCAACCTGTGCGAACCTTTCTTCTTAATTTACCTCGGGTGTTTTGTTACAGCACCGAAAAGCTGACCAACACCCACTGAGACACCAAACACCAACGGAGGTGTGGGCAGAGCCCCAAAGCCCAGCTGCGCCAGTTGGTTCCTACTTCTGCAAGGTGAGACCAAGTCTCAGTGCAGGGCCCCGTTGTCCTGCTGAAGGTTGCCATATCCATGAGACAGAATGTGGTCACAGAGAGCCTCTGGTGGAGCCACAGAGGAAGTGGAGGCAGCCCTGGGCCCCGGCAAGGAAGAGCCTTATGGGAAGTTCTGCCTGCTCCATACTGGAGCCCCTTTGACTGTGAGCATTCTTTGGTCAGGGAGTTTTAATAGCTCTGACAATTGACATAGAAACATTTTGGAAAATCCTCACCCGCCTGGGAGGAGCTCCAGCCAGGTTCCAGGGGGCACTACCCTCTCCCTACATGGGCCTGGGGGCCGGAGGGACAGGATGAGAAGAGGCTGAACCTGGAGCAACGGTCCCGAGCCCCTGGCCCTTGTCAAATCTGGCCCTGCAGGCAAGAACACAGCGACTCTCTCTGCTGAATTTGTCCTGAGAGTCCATAATCCTTCTTGTGCCTCCCGAGGGCCTGTCCAGTGCTGCGGCAGATCCCACCACAAGCCAGACACTGACCTCAGGGACAACTCAGAGCCCCCGGAGTCTATTTCTAGCCATACAATGGGGTAAAGGTACTCATCCTCCCTGATCATACAGTGAGCCCCCCTGCAGACTCACGAGCTAACCCAGGGCAAGGTTTGCAGCTCCTTCATTTTCTGCAGGGCCCAGTCGAGGTACCTATTAGGAGGAAGAGCAATAGGGATGCAATGTCCTTTAGCAGGACCTACTATGTGTTTGGAACTTGACGAATCAACAGACACCATCTCATTCCATCCTGTGACAAACTCCAGATGACATGGTCACTGTTCTCGTGGTGCCGATGAGGAAACTGCGGCTCGTGGGAGGTTTAACCTACTCAACCTTTAATACTTGACCCTGATCGGACTCATCTGCTCCCCATCTCTCCCCTCCCCAGACCTTTTCTCTGGGGAAAAGTGCAACCTGCTCTATGAAGTCATCCCAAAAATGTAAATCAAGTAAACGATGTTGAAAGCACCTACGGCTCTCTCTTTCCTGCCCCCTGAATAATCGGTCTTCTATTCACAACGCAATTATTCAAATCTCCTTTGCACAGCATTGGTCCAAATGTGGAAGCCAAGATAATGAGCAGAGATTCCGTGATCCAGCCCTCAGGAGACACAGCCTGGAATACAGTCAGACCTGCGCACATGAGGTTTCCCCGCCCACCCACCCCACCAAGCTTTTTCTCGCTTGTTCTTCAACTTTTCTGATTTATTGAACAAGATTCAGTTATGCTATAAGTAACAGGAAACTTGAATATGAATGGATGCCTTAGAACTGTAAAGAGAGGGGTGTTTTTGTTTTCTTTTCTCGAAAGACAATGCCCAGCAGCAGGTTGTTGAATAGCTAAAATGTGCTGGGCAGAGAGCCTTGGTTGTTCTCTTGGCCTCTGCTTCATGAACATAAGAAAGCTGCCACCGCTCATGCCATTAAATCTGCATTCTAAGGAAGAAGAAAGTGGGAAGATCCTGAATAAGAGGCCTTATCAGCTGAGCCAGCCTCCCCTTCTTGGGTTTTTCTGGAAGTCCTTTGTCACAACTTAATTGCATGCCCACAACAGACATTAGCTGTGCCACCCCACGGCACCTTGGCACTCCTCACTCAGGCACCACAGAATTCTCCTTCTGCAAACACCTTCCTTCAGCCCCAGCAGCTTGCCTGGGTTGGCATGCAAAGCAGGCAGGAAGTGCCAGAGGTAACGCAGCCCGGGAGCAGCCTCAGCTGGTGGATCCACGCCCGGCTGCCTGGCCTTCTGGGGAGCTTGCCTTGCGCCCCTGATTGGCTCCGCAGGGTGCAGCCCAGCTGCCCAGGAGCAGCTCACTCACCACGCTCTGCATCCGGCTTCTCTGTCCGCCTCATCTTGCCGTCCCTGGGAGAAGCTTCCCAGCAGGCCTCCTCGTCCTCCATGACCCCAGGCTCTGCCTCCGGGAGCCCCCGCCAACCGTGGTTAGAAGACGTTCAGAAAACCACCCTGTGAACGTCCTTCTTGTCCCCAGTCCTGGCCACCGCCAGCTGCTCTCTGCAGAGCATGTGCCCTGAATTAGGCCTCGCAGGTCATCTGGATGCCACGCAGAACAGGGAGGCGCAGAGCTCCGCGAACTCTTGCGTGACTATGCGGTCCCAGAACCAGGACCCCGAGCAGACCCGGGACGATGTCCTGGCTCCGGAATCTTGGCTTCGGAGGCTGCTTCCAGGCCCACCTGGTTCTCAGACCGCACGGCCTGGCCAGCCCCGGCTGGAAGCAGTGGGGAAGAGGGGACGGAGACACAGGCACAGCTGCACTTGTGGACACCTGGCTCTGCGGGTGCCAGGGGAGGTGTGAGCCAGTGTCCAGCATTGCCACCAGGCCTATGCCATGCTGGACACGGGGCTGCAGAGATGACCAGGCAGAGCCTCTGTCCTCAGGGGCTCACAGGGGAGGGGGCAGCAGACAGGCAGGCACCCGTGGTCCAGGCCCCTGGCTTGCAGGAGCACGGTCCTGAGCAAGTGCTGTCTGTCCGGAAAGCTTCACATGGCGGGCAGCGCTGGGCCCTCCCTGAGTGCTTCAAGGCCAGGACTGTCTTAACAATTTTCAATCTACAGAAGAAGAAACTGAAGGTCAGGGAGTTGGGCGATTTGCCCCAGACACAGGCTATTGCGCATCTGAACCCGAACTCCAAACGTCTTGCCGGCTCTAGCTGGAGGCGGCTCTCAGCTGTGCGTGGACGAGGAGCAGCCCAGGCGGGTGCCGAGGAGCTGCCAAGGGAAGGCGCTCGAGGCCCGAGGCTGGAGGCCCTGCACGGGCCTCTTCAATTGCCCCAAAGGGACCAGGAGCCCTGGCTCTGGGTTAAAGGGGCCAGCAGGGCGGGAGCCGGGAGCTGCTCTCTCCTCACGGCCTGCAGGTCGCTGCTCCCACACACCACGCGCTGGAGCCCCAGTTCACACGGGCTCCCTGTTACCTCCAGACCAAGTCCCCACGTTGGTGCCAAAGGCCCTCCAGGTGTCCCTCCCAGGACTGGAGGGTCAGGGCTCAAGTCCCAGCTCTGTGTGGGCACATCAGAGTCTGCCAGGCCTGGGTCTCCCCAGCTGGAGATGGGCTGTCCCACCCTGGGTGGGACGAACCCTGGAGGAGCCTGTGAAGCAGGTGGCGCCATCCGGTGCTCGTGGGCCGTTTTCACTGCTGCCAACACCGGCTCCGGGGACCACGCAGCGTCAGGCTGCGCTGCCCTGGGGTCTCCCCAAGTCCACAGCCTCCTTCCCCACTGCCTCCCTGTCCTGCCCCTCCCTCCTCCGTGAGGCCCAAGGACCCTCCCTCCAGCTCCTCCTCCCCTGACTCCGTGGGCCTCAACCCCAGCTGCGTGTTGGAGTCACCAGGGAATTACTGAAAGTCCCCACACGTGGCCGCGAGAGCCAGCTGCAGAGCAAGGAGGGGCTGGCAGGGCCGGGCAGTGGCGGGTCCCCTGCCCTGGGGACTGGAGACCTCACACCCAGCCCTCGGCAGGGCCCTGACGCTCACCCGCATTCAGACCCCAGCCTTGCTTCTTGGTGACCGGCTTGCTGGTTGTGAACCCCAGATCTCGCAGAGAGGGGCAGGAGCAAGCCTCCTGGTGCCCGGCCAGCGCCGTCCTCCTCTCACCCTGGTGGAGACCCAAGGTCACGGACACACGCGCCCTTCCTCCCTCTCTCTGTCCCCTTTTCTCAGCAGTGGCCACAATTGACCTCCAGGAGCCACCTGTTCTGTCCCACCCTGCTCTCCGCAGGGACTCCCCAGAGCACACGCACAGGCAGGGCCCAAGGGCCTGGGTCCTGGCGCCCTTGTCCTGGGAATGCCCCGGGGGCACAGAAGCCTGCGGGCTGCTGATGACATTTTCCAAAGACGCCAGAAGGAAGGCCTTCCCCGTAAAGGCTCTTCTTAACATCCGGCCTTGCCCTCCACCCCCAGGGCCTCCAGCCCTGGGCACAGCCTCCTGACCGCCTGGGCCACACTGATGGCGCAGCGCAGCGTGGCCAGGTGGCTTCCAGGACTGGGTCCCCAGGGGGATTCTGCTTCCTCCCGCCACCGCCTCACAGGGTGTGGCCTGGAATCAGGAAGCAGAGGCTCCCAGAGGCCACACGCAGGAGCTGTGGCCCCAGCCTCGCCAGGCCGCAGTCACAGATGAGCACATGTTCAAGGGACTCCAGGGGCCACATCCGCCCAGACCCAGGAGAGGCCGAGGGAGCCGCCGTCCCGCAGGCCCCAGTGGTGGAGGGGACGGTGACACTAAGTGCTGCTGCCCACCCCACAGAGCCTCCGTATACAGCAGGATGACTGACCAGTGGTCCTGAGCACCCTCCAGGCCTTCATGGTAGGAATTGTGGGGTCTCCAGGCCCCAGAGATGGTTCCCTTCAAGGGACCTACCAGTAGGAGGCCCTGCTGGCCTGCATCTAAGGGGACACAGCACCAGGCAGTTCCCTGAATGTGGGTCAGGGCACAGTCCAGACTGCGGACCCCGAGCTGAGTCTCACGCTTGCCTTTGGGAGCAGTGGGGCCCAGCACTGGGGCAGGACTGTCCCCAGAGCCCTGTTTGGCGTGGTGCCTACTGTTTTTCGGAACGGGCTGCGTTGCCGACATTTGAACTTGGAGATCTGCAGATGCGTGGCCCGTGGCCCTGAGCGCACAACAAGCCTGCCAGGGTTTTCTCCAAAAGCAGAGGAGGCGGCCCCACTGGGGATGGCAACAGCTGGCCAGAGCCGGACACTGGTGTGGCTTCCTGGCCAGTGGCCCCCGTCCCCAACACTTCGCTCACCACAAGGGCCTGCCCAGCACACGGCCGGCTGCCTGTAGAATCTCCAAGGTCCGTGGGCTCAGCTGGCCCCTTCCCAGCCGCTGCGCGACCTCGAGCTCTCCTGTGCGTCTGTGCCCGTGGAGTCCTGGGTGAGAGTCAAGTAAACGCCTGCAGAGGGGCAGACGCCCGGCTCTGGCTCCTCGGGAATGGGCGCAGGCGATCACTGTGGCTGTTTGTTGCTGGAGGCCTCAGGCCTTTCCCCTCCCTCCCAGGGTCGCTGCCCAGCCCACACAAGCTGTCTGCCAACACCCCCTCTGCAAAGCCATCCCGAGAGCCACAGGGATGGGCAGCAGCCTCGAGCCGCAGCTCTGCCTTTGAATGTAAATATTAGTGTTGGCCCGGCCTGGGTGCGCGGGAGCCAGGGACTGAAGCTGGGGCAGCCATCGGCCAGGAGCCGCCAGGCGGAGGGACCACCCCAGCCGGCCTAGAGGGCCGCAGCTCGGGAGAACTTGCTCTTGGCAATGCGTGTACCCCACCCCGACCCTGAGACCAGGAGGGCTGGGGGTGCAGACCCTGAGACCAGCCAAGGCCTCGGGGTCAGGGAGAACTGGAGCCAAGGCTGCGCTCAGGGCACCGGCTTTGGCCAAGAGCATTCCAGGGGTAAGTAGAGCCAGGCCTTCCCCAGGAAGAGCGAGGCCAAGAGGGGCACTGGCTTCTGCCACAGGAGCCGAGGGACTCACTGCAGCTGTGATTATCTGGGTATTTCAAGCAGAAACAAACAAACAAAAAAACCCAGAAGCCGGGCGCGGTGGTGCACGCCGTGATCCCAGCTACTCAGGAGCCTGGGGCAGGAGGACTGCAAGCTGAGGCCGGCCTGGGCAACTTGGCGAGGCCCCATCTCAAAATAAAAAGGGCTGGGAAGTCGTCTGGTGGTAGCACGCTTGCCCAGCGTGTGCAAGGCCTTGGGTTCAATCCTTAGTACGGGGGGAGGGGGGGTGGATAGGCTTTGGAGGAACCTGCAGAGGCTCAGACAGACTCACTCCAGCTATTGGAAGCAGTTTCCTGTGGACCGAGGGGACTCTCAGAGGGACAGAGGCAGCAGAGGCCTCTTAGCCTCTCTCACCAACACATCAGAGACAGGCCTTCTGAGCTGGCCCTGCTGTAACTCAGCAGTCCCCTCCTCCCCTGCACCTCCTGAGGGAGAAATGGTGACCGGGCTCAGTGAAGCCTGGGTTTGCAGCCTGCTCTGCCACTTAGCCGCTGTGTGATTGAGGGCACGTTTCTTAACCTCTCTGTGCTTTCGTTTCTTTACCTGTAAAACTGCAACCCTCACAGGGTTGCTTGGAGGATGAAATGAGATGCCATCTCTTCCCCGGTGTAGAGAAGAGTACCCTCTGGCCCAGAGGCAAATGCTGCTCTACCACTGGGTGGGGCTTTGTAGATCAGTGACCAGCCTGCAGACCATCCGTCATGTTCCATACCGGCTCAATCAGTGGGGGCCTCCTTCCCATCACAGTGGCTACACCACATTACACAAGAGAATATTACACAACCATTAAAAAGGAATGGGGCCACCTCCAAGAGGCCTGATGGAAACCTTTCCATGCAGAGGGGTGGTGTCTGTGCAGCTTTCCTGGCTCTGCTTTTCCCTGTGGGTCAGCAGACACTGCAGGCTCATCTTGGCCAGGCAGCACAGACCCCGTGGCTTAGAGCTCCTGTGTGAAGCCAAGCCCGGCCCCCACTCCAACCACAGCACCCACCACAAATATCCGTGGGTTCAGGAAGCTCCTCCTCAGCTCTCTTCACTGCAGACCAGGCAAGTGCCCGGCTCCACAGGAGCGCCTGTGCTGAGCTCTCGGTGACAGATGACCCGGGAAGCGAGGGCACAGCCAGCAACAGACCCATGTCCCGGCCCGGGTTCCGTCTGAGCTCCCCAGCAGATGCTGGACTTGGCTGCGGAGGTGTCCGTGGTGCCCATGCTGGGGTCTAGCTTGAGCCCCCAGCTCTCGGCCAGCTGCTGAGGAGTAGGGGAGGCCACGTCCTGGCCACAGCCCCAGCACCTCCCCGCCAGCCCTGGTGACCTAATCCAAGCGGCCATGGGAGGATTGGGGCTGGGGTGCGGCTCTCGGGAAGGGCTCAGTGGTTGGCTGGAAGGCCATGGGGATTCATCCCTCCTCCGCATCTGTCTCCAGCTCCAGCGCCCTCTACCTCTGTGGGCCGCAGCGGGACTGGGGGAGGCTGCTGAGACGGCAGGACTGGAAGGCCCTCCAGTCACTGTTCAATGGCTGCAGAAAGGCCAGACGGGGCCCACATACGTGTGGCTATGGGAGCTGTTTTATCCCGAGCTGCCGTGCTAAGCCGGGGGCGAGGGGTGGTACCCACCAACAAAGGCTCTCCCGGCCCTTCACTGATACCCTGTGTTACTCCATTTTCTGTGACTATAATGAAATATCTGAGGCAGGGTACTTTGTAAAGAAAAGGGCTTGTTTAGCACACAGTTCTGGAGGCTGAATGTTTAAACAGCACAGCGCCAGCTCCTGCAAGAATCTCTGACGGTGTCGCATCACAGGGAGCAGGGGCTAGAGGGAGAGCTGGGTGATCTTTGACCATAGCCAGTTACAAGAACTAACCGGGACCTCAGCGGTTCTGCATCACCCACTCCCAAGGGCAGCACCCAGGATGACCTGGTTCCTTCTCACAGGCCCTGCCTCCTAAAGGTGCTACCATCACTGGCACCACTACCCCCAGGGGACAGCTGGAGTAGGGAGGAGTGAAGACCACACCTTCCTATCACAAGCATGTGTGTGTCTGCTCACGCTCCCACATGTGCAAAGAGCTGTGTACAAGAACATTCAAACATGGTTTGTAGTATTGAAAACTAGGAGGGAACCAAACACTTGTCCCCTGGGAGAGACGGAATAGCCACACAACGTCTGCACAGTGGAATACTATGCACCAGTTAAAAAGGAGGACCCACTGCCATTCGGTGATATGGAAAGAGTCCTCGAGGCCAGGCACATGAAAAATCAAGTCACAGAACATGTGCAGGGTGGCCTTTAGAACAACCCCCACTGGTATATTTGTCTGTGTGTCCTCCTGAGTGCCAAGCTGAAGCCTTAGCACAGGTCTGTGATCCACTGAGCCCTGAGTGTCAGCGGTGCCCATGAGAGCAAGCAGGAGAAAGGCCATCATGGCCACAGGGCCCTCGAGGGACTGGCAGAGCCTCTGCTTAGCCCTACAGCCCTGGAGAGGCAGAGAGAAAGGGAGCCTGCCCATGTGAGGGGCTTGTCCCCTGGAGGACCTAGGGCTGCAGGACACACCCTGCTGGGCGCCTGCTCCTGGGGACCAGGGAGGAAGGCAGGGTGTCTCCGCCTCTATTCACGGCAGCTTCACTACCAGGGTGGGGCCGCCAGCCGGGGCTGCCTAGAGTCGGTCACGCTGGGACATTTCCCACACTGGGCAGCCACGCGGGGCTCGGGGATACTGCTGGGGACATGGCCACCCACAGGAGCAGCAGTGCTCCTGACCTCACTGCAACTCCCGGGCCAGCGATGCAGGGTCCCCACAGGGGAGCGGGTGGGCCACCCCTGCAGGGCAGCCCTGCTCTGGCCTCGCTCCATGGTGTCCCCTTGGGCTGCAGTATCCAGACGCCATCGACCGGGTGGCCCACACGCAGCCGAAAGTGATCCCCCACAGCTCTGGAGGCTAAGGGCAGACCCCGCGTGTGGTGGCCCAGCTCCTGGTCACGGCGGCATCGGTTTGCCGTGTCCTCGCAGGTGGGAGGCACAAGGATCCCCGAGGGGCGCCTTCTGGAAAGGCACAGTCCCGGCCAGGCGGGCCCCACCCGGGGCTGACCACCTCCCAGAACCCGCCCTCCTGCCCGTCTCGGGCTGCGGATCCACCACCATCAACCACAGCAGGTGGAACTGGGGGAGGCGATGCCCCCAGCCAGGGGGCCCTGGAGCCACCTGTGCCTGCACCCCAGCCAGCTCGGCCCGACGGCCAGATCTCCCCTCTCACACTCGGGCCTCTCCGTGACGTCGGGGAGGGGCTGCCTGTCCCACCCCCTTGCCCCGAGGCTGCCAGCCCACATGGGGCCCAGCGCAGGGCCTGTGCAGTCTGCACCGAGTGCCTCACAGAACCTGGAAATCGCTTTCTGGCTTCCTTCCACCTCCCAGGCGCCCTGGCAAGCCGGGGCCTGTCCGTCCACAGGGCAGCGAGCCCGCAAGCCCGGAGAGAGCACTTCCTCCTTTGGCAGCGACGGGGCACTTTCTTCCGCCACAGGCCCTGCTGCTCCCTGACGTGAGCCACCTGGCTGGCCTTGGCGCCCGGCTGCTGCCATCCCCATCCCCTCTGCGCCGCCTGCTCCGGGCCCAGGGCTGTCCCTTCTCTTCTCCCCCTCCAGCCCCGTCCCCATCAGCCCTGCTCTCCACACGCACCCGCCACCTTCCCCCTCCCTGAACACCAGTGGCTTCTCCAGGACTCCTGTCTCCACAGACTCCACCTGCCCCCTGCGCCGCCCGTCCCTCTCCTGGAGCCAGGGACAGCTCCCTCGTGTCTCCCTAACCACAGCAACCGACACCCATTGCAGCTATTTATTGAGCATGTTCTATGTGCCAGGCACGATGCGGAGACAGAAGGGAACCCCTGTCCTCTGGGGCCTTGTGTCTTCACAGAGAGGCAGCCAGGGGCCAAGACAAGCAAGGTGTCGCGTGGTAGGAACAGGTGCTGGGCGGAGAGTACGTGGGAAAGAGGGGAGCATGGGGAGCAGGTGTCAGACGTCAATAAGCAGGTGACATTTGAGCCAGGCCTGAAGAGAAGAAATGATGCACTGAGGCATCAGGGGGAGAAGCCGCTCGGGCCGAGGGAACAGCCGAGGCAAAGTCCTGGGGCAGCACCTGCCTGTGTGGTGGGAAGAGCCGGGAGCCCAGGGTTTGCAGCACAGTGAATCCGCCAGGGCATGAGGAGAGATGCGTCAGGGTGCCTGGGAGGGAGCTGAGGCCACGCAGGGCCTGCGCATCCGAAGGACTTGGGTTCTGTGCTCAAGGCAATGGGATGTCGCTGGAGGGTTTGGGGGGCAAAGAGACTGAAGGGGCCGGGCCTGAAGCAGGGAGACCTTCCAGAAGCCGCTGCAGCCATGCAGGGGAGGCACTGGGAGCCATGCAGACAGACAGTGGGAAGGAGGGAGTTGCTTGGGCGTTGGGGACCCATGAGAACGTGGCACAGCCACAGACCTGCAGACACATTCCATGCTGGACGGGAGAGAAAGGAAGAACCTGAGGCTGAAGCCCAGGATTACGGCCAAGCGTCTGCAGAGGCAGAGTTGCCATTAACCAAGATGGTGTCTTGGTCTGTTTTCCGCTGCTGTAACAGAACACCCAAGGCTGGGTAATTTATAAACAACAGAAGTGTGTTTCTTACAGTTCAAGGCTGGGAAGTCCAGGATCGAGGAGCCGACCTCCAGCAAGGGCCTCGGTGCTCCGTCATCCCGTGGTGGAAGGCAGAGGGAGGGCACGCTGGGAGAGCGGCAGGGGGCCAAAGTCCCTTCTCTAACAAACCCACTCCCCAGAAAAAGAACCCTCTCTGCAAGGATGACATCCATCTGTTCCTGGGGACAGAGCCCTCAAGACCCATCACCTCCTCAAAGGTCCCACCTACCAATAGGGTGGCTTTGGAGATCAAGTTCCCAGCACATGAGCACTGGGGACACAGGCAAGCCGTAGCCAGTGACCTCCCTGGGTCCCGAGCACCAGGCACTGAGCACTGAGCACAAATGCTTCACTTGCGTTAATTGCTAACTCTGCTCCACGCCTCCAGGGCGGCGTGTTGTGGCCCACAGTGCCCAGCACAGAGCCCCGGGGTCCCCCTTGGGGTTCCAGCAGGTGACGATCAGGTGCAGCTTCCACTGTCCCACAATCCTACTCCGCGGCACGGCTCTCGCTCAGATCCTCCAAGCAGTTCTGCTCAGGGAGGGCTGGGGACAGAGGCACCCCCTGCCTGCCTGCGCCTGGGCTGGAGAGACTCACTCTCCCCAGCCTCCAGAGGCTCCCGCTCTCCCTGAGTGGCCTCCCCATGGGGCCTCCCAGCATGGTGGCCACAAACAGCCTCTCCCATGCAGGTTCAGGGCGGAGGGCGCCAAGGGCTCAGGAGAGGCAGGCCAGGCGGAAGCTCTATCCCCATTGTGACCTGGTCTCAGACAGAGGTCCCAGGTGCTCTGCTACCTCATGGTCATTGCTGGAATCGAGTCACTGGGCTTGGCCTCCGGGGAGGAGGACCAGGAACATTCTGAACCTCTGCAGGGACCTCTGTCGCTCGGCATCCTCATCTGTAAAAGGAAGAAGGGTGCGATGACACCAGCCAGCCTTGAGGCCGCTCCTGGGATGACGTCATCCGGGTGCAGCGTTCACATAGTGTCCCGGACACCATCGCACTTTTGGAGGCTATGAATCACTCCGTGGAGATCAAAATCAAGCAACTTGAAACCACGACCAACCCGCCCTCCCCAGGCTTCTCGCCTCCCCCTGGGCTTGGCTTCACTGCTCTGCACTCCTGGAAGGGACTCCCAGCTGGGCAGCACCTGGCCGGGCCCTGAGTCGGCCTCCAGGTGAACTCCGGCTTGAGGGTGAACTCCGGCTTGAGGGTGAACTCAGGCGCTGAGCCCAGGGCCCAGCCCAGACCCCGCTCCCTGTCAGAAGAGGAACAATAACCAGTCATTAAGACAAACGCTTCACAACGTGACAAACGTCAGGCCCCGGCTCCTGGGAAATGACACCCTGACATTTCTCACAATAACACACCCCCTCCTGATGCTCAGGATACGTCACCATCTGGTTGCCCAAGTCAGGGCTGGTGGCCCAGAGGACCCTCGGGGCTCCCGGCTGGCGGCACATGCCACGTGCTATGGGGTGCTGTGGACAATCCACTCCGTCATCTTTCCAGAACAAGTGGCATCACCCCGAGAAGGCCCACATGCCCACAGGTCACGGTCATGGGTCTGCCCCCAGCACCCAACCCCCAACCGCTCATCTGCCCCTCCTTCCCCCACCCACTCGCCAACTCCACCTACCCACCCTCCATGTGCCAAGGTACCCGTCCATCACCTACCACCACTGCACCTATCCACCTATCCACCTCCGTCCATCTACACCCACCCCCAGCCTCTCCCAGTCTACCCAGAAGCTCACCCAGCTGGGCAGGCAATGCTCCATGAGCACCCAGTAGCCCTTCATGAGTTCCTTAATTTCCACAGAAAACCTTCCCAGCCAGGCGGGTGGTGCACACCTGTCATCCCAGCACTCTGGGAGGCTGAGGCAGGAGGATCGCGAGTTCAAAGCCAGCCTCAGCAATGGCGAGGCACTAAGCAACTCAGTGAGACCCTGTCTCTACATAAAACAAAATAGGGCTGGGGGTGTGGCTCAGTGGTCGAGTGCCCCTGAGTTCAATCCCTGGTACCAAAGGAGAAAAAGAAAAAGAAAAAGAAAACCTTTCCAGGTAGATGGTCTCGACTCAGCCGCTCGACAGCTGGCAGGTCTAGGTGTCTGGCCTGTCCATCCAGCAAGGAGGGCCTGCTCCCTGCTTACGCACTCCCTTGGCGATGGCGACGCCCTGGCCGTGACACATTCACTGAGCAAAACGGAGGGCCGTTGCTAGCCTGTGCCCAGCGCGCTGGTGTGCTGCGGGCGCTGGCTGCTGCTGGGCCCTGCTCCAGGCACGAGGGACCCGTGCTGATTCGGATCAAGTCCCAGCCTTCAAGCAAGAGTCCCAGCAAGACAGGACAGCCATCAACAGACCCCTGCTCCGCACACTGTCAGCCCCTCGACAGGGACCCGCCCAGGGCAGGGCAGCCCCGGGGTGTGTGGAGCCCAGTCTGGACACTCTAGCAAGGGACTCCTCACAGTGGACAAGGAAGCCAGGCTGCCCTTGGGCTCGAACTTCAAGCCACCCGACATCCCAGCTGTTTTCCAGCCCTGTGACTGGAGGCCGTGCCTGTGCACCTGGACGTCAGCTGTCCCACCTGCGAATGGGGGCGCTGGCAGCGCTCGCCTGTGGACCGTGGAGAGGCGAGGCCCCTGTGGGGACAGGCTAGAAAGGCCCGGCCCTCCAGGATGAGAAGCCGGCTGGGCACACGCACAGGCCCACCCGCCTGCCGGTGCTGGCGGCACATGTGCCGCGGGAGCAGCCGGGGCTCCAGGGCGGCCGGCCCACAGGTGCACCCTCATCCCCAAGCCACAGGGCGCAGGCGCTCCAGTCCAGTGGGCGGCGGGTGCTGCTCCTAGGAGAGGGCTGGGACCCCTCACCCGGGACCCCTTACTCCCAGGGAGAGAGGGGCTGGGACCCTCTGGCCCGGGGACCCAAGGAGAGAGGCAGCCTCTGGCCGGAAGGCCAGGGCCCCAGGACGTGGCTCTGCCAGCTCTGGGGACGTCCCCCTCCTCCTCACTCCGCCTGTCACATGCAGGGACGTCGCAGGAAACAATGGACCTCCCAGAGCCCTGCGTTGGCGGCAGGCTGGTGTCATTTCCTAGGAAACGGAGCCCTGCTCGCACCTTCCCGGGAGCCTCCGCATTTGGGGCGGTCACGTGACTCGGGAGCTATTTTTAGCCTCCCTGGCCCTGCGGTGCAGGAAGAACGTTTGATGAAAATACTAAACTCATTAAAAGCCTGGGGGAGGGGCAGGGGAGGCGCAGCGGGAGCAGGAGCAGGGAGGCTGCAGCCTCAGATTGGGGCTGCACAGAGGCACGGAGGCCGCACCTGGCCCCTCCTGGGCTCTGTGCCCTGCGGAGGCGCACAGTGGGACCCACTCCAGCACCTGTCACTGAGGGTCCCAGAGCCGCAGCCTGTGCTCCTCGCCACCTGCACCCGCCCACGGCCGTCCTAGAACAGACACCAGGACCACTCCATCTTGCAGATGAGGAGACTGAGGCTCCCAGGGGCTGAGGAAGTGTCTCAAGGTCAGTGGCCTGGAAACTGGGGATCCAGGGCTCTGACCCAGGCCATCTGACCCAGGAGCTCGCTCCTCCCCCGACCACTCCTGGGAACCCCATCTGTCTCCGCGGCTGTTCAAAACGGGGGGAGCAGGGCCTGAGCGATTGCCCAGGTAGGAGACACCTAGCCTGGGCAACTGCTCTGCGTAAACTGTCTTCAAATCCCCATCTTACTGAGGATTGAACCCAGGGCACTTTGCCACTGAGCTACATCCCAGCCCGTCCTACGTTTTATTTTGAGACAGGGTCTCACCCTATTGCCAAGGGCCTCAAATTCGCCATCCTCCTGCCTCAGCCTCCCAAGTCGCTGAGAGGACAGGCATGCGCCAACCTGCCCGGCTCAATCCTTTCATGTGGGAGACCCGGCTGTTGTGTTCACGGGGACCCCCACAGCCAGGCCAATGGCACGCAAGGCTCCCAGGATCCTCAGAGGCTGACCTCCCCAGGAGCACACAGCGAAGCCGGGGGCCCAGGCTGACACAGGGAGACCCCCTCACTTCTGCTCCTGTTTCATTAAATGCATCCAGACCTACAGCCTCCTGCCCACTGGCCCCCTGAGGCCGCTCAGAAGTGTCTCCAATTTGCAGATGCAAAAGAATGAACGAGGAGACTCCTCCAAGGTCGGGCCAGAACTCAGCGCAGCCAAGACTAGAATCCACGCCTGACTGCAAGTCCAGTGCAAATGTCAGATCCCGCCTGGGCAGCTTGTCCCCTCGTTCCACAGAAAAGGATCTGTCTGCAGCCCCTTCCTCCAAAGACTCAGGGCCAACCTGGGGGTGCAGGGAGGACTGAACCTGGACCTGAACCTCAAGCTACGTGACTGCTCGTGTTCCCCGAACCACCAGCTGGTGCAGAGCTGGGAGGGAGCAGACACCTCTCACCATCAAGCAACCCCTGTCATGGTCCATGCAGTGACCATGCACAGACTCTGCTGACCCCAGGGCAGCTTAGCAGAAGAGGGCTCAGTCTCAGCAGACAGGAGGCTGTCCTTTCTCTTATTCGTTCAGTGACCTTGAGTAAGTCAGGTCACCTCTTGGAACCTCAGACTCTTCATCTATAGAATAGGGTTGGGGTGATAGTTGGCTTTTGGTACTCTGATGGCAAATCGATGCCCTGTGACCACCAGAATCAGGACTCAGACACAGTTTGTGAGACTCCAAACCCTGCAGCTAGATACCCACAATGTGTACCCCATACATATTTGCTATATGTCCATGCAGGTGAAGTTGATGGTAGAGACCATTTCTAACTATTTCCAGAAGTGTCCAGAAGCATCCAGAAAACAGGCAGATGGGCCCTGGCCCTGGATGTTTTTCTTGGTCCAACAGCCAGAGTGCTAACTCTCACTACTGCAGTATTCTGCAATGAAGAGCCTGAGGTTCAGAGAGAGGACCTGACGTACTCAGTTTGAAGGGGGAAGGACTGGGAACCGCATCTGGAGACGGAGCCTGTCTTCTCTCGGTGGCCCCTCTTCCAGCCGCCATGTGCCTAAAGGCTGGTTCAGAGGGCCTGCCTCCTGCCTCACCCCACGGCCAGCTGGGCCCTCTCACCTGAGAACAGGAAGCCCCAGAAAGGACGCCAGGAGACGGTCTCTGCGGCAGGTCTCGCGGGGGCCTTCCGTCACTTTCCTAGGGATGACAGAATGGTGCCCACGGCACGGGGTGCGGGTGCTGATGAGATGTGGTCAGGTCTCCCTCACCTGCGGCAGGGCCTCCTGATGCCCAGGGAAGTGAGGATACACAAAGCCCAGCCTCCCAACATCCAAGACAGCGGCTCCATTCTGCACGGCGCGACCTTGAGGCCGCTGTCCCCTCCCTACGATCTGGGCGGGCTTGTGACTCTGGGGGAAGTGACTCTCTGTGCCTCTTTGGGCCGCCCTCCCAGTACCCCGCCACCATGCTGGGGGAAGCTGAGCAGCCCCACGCAGAAGACCCCAGGGCCCCAGCCACAGCCTTTGCCTGCCGGCCAGCCAGTGCCCAAACCCTCTGGAAAGCGTGACCTTCAGCCCGCCCAGCCACGGATTCATGAGCATCACATAGGACTGTCCTCGTTTCATCCATTAAGCTCGGGTGGTTTGTTTATGGCAGGAGAGGACAGATTCAGAGAGATCCAGACACTCGTCCAAGGTCACACAGCTCCTCTGCAGAACCAAGTTCCCTGAGCAGAGTCTCCGCATCCTGGAGCCATTTCACGCCCTTTCGCAATCATCCTCGAACAGACGAGGAAACCAGGACTCAGAGACGTTGAGAAACACACTCAAGGTCCCAGAGCAAGTGCTGGGCACGGAATTGTGTCCTCCACACAAGAGACATGCTGAAGTCCTGGTGCCCAGGACCTCAGGACACGCCTCATTTAGGGAGGGGGCCTTTATGGAGATGAGACCTCAGCCTGAGGCCATTGGTGTGGGCCCTAAGCCACTAGGACTGGAGTATAAAAAGGGGAACTTTGGGCCTAAAGAGCCACACAGAGAGAAGACGATATGAAGAGCAGAGAGGCACTGGCCAGGGAGGAAGGCCCAGACTCTGCCCAGCCTCCGGAGGAAGGTCTGACCTCCTCCTCCAGCTCCTGGGGTCTGCCTTGCGGCCCTGCCAGTGGACACAGGGAGCTCTGTGGCCTCCAGCAGCCCCGGGGCACTCCCCGTGGAGGGGGCGCCTGGGTGCAGGGCCGGGCAGAGTGGCCTTTGTGAGTGGCGGGCAGGCCTCTGGATGCCATCCTGACAGTGGGGAGCATCCTCCTCCTTGGAGCCAGGCTGAGGAAATGGCAGGCCTGTGCTCAGCAGGAGAGGAATAGGCTTCAGGGCCCCGCAGGCCGGAAATCAAGGGCTGAGGCCACTACCGCCACCCCGCAGCCCCCAGAGGGTCAGCACTGCCCGTCACGTTTTCAAATACAGAGAGGCCTCGGCAGGGCTGCCCGGTGGGCAGGGAGGCAGGCCACTCCGGGGCAGCCCTGGGCACTCTGGTCCCTGTCAGGGGCACTAGGCGAGGGCCCTGCTGCTCCTGGGAAGGGTTTATAGGTGAGCCACTTTTCCCGGCCTCCCTGGAGGGACTGTCACCGGGAGTCCTGCTTCTGGACGAGGATGCCGGCCACCCCGTTGCTCCTCAGTAGACTCCTGCCTCCAGTCTCTCCTGTGCCTTCCAGGAGCAGGTGCCTGGGACGTGCTGGTTCCCAGGTGGCCCGCCTCCCCCGCTGGGCCCCCACCCCAGATCCCGGCGTCTCCGTCCCCAGATCCATTTCGTCCTTCACCAGCATTCGTGACTGCCACGAGGCAGACCAGATGCTGGGCCCCAGAGGGGCCATGATCAGACCCCACCCTGATCACAGGCTTTCCAGAAAAGCTTCAGTGGAGGCTGTTGGAGAGGCTGGGGATCGCCCCGACGGGAGCAACCTGGCCTGCTCGGAGGGCCGCTCCAGGTGGCCTGTTTTGCTGGTGGGTCTGCAGTCAGGCCCACCTTAAAGAGGAGGACGGGAGGACCCGAGGCTTCACTGGGCCCTGTGCTCACGTCAGCAGTGGAGCCCAGGTGCTGGAAGGGAGGCCAGCGCCCCCTCTGCCTGGAGCACGGCTCCCTCCCACAGAAGGCAGCCCGTCCCCCTCTCCCTGGGCTCAGGAATCGGGGCTGTCTCCCCCAGCTGGACTCCAGCCAGTGTCTGCTGGAGTCCGAGAGCCCCTGGGGAGCCCCTGCCCCAGGAGAGCCTGAGGCCCCGGCCACAGGGAGGTAAGAGAGTGAGACGCCTCCCTCCCCCGCCTTCCCAGCCATCCCCCTGCTCCAGAGGAGCTGTGAGGAGCAGGAGGTGCAGCAGGCAGGCGGGGTGTCCAGGACGCCAGGCTGGCAGGAGCCAGCGAGGGCAGGCGGAAGCCCTGAGAGCAGGGCTGGGGGAGGGTGGGGCAGGACGTCCTGAAGCGCCTGCGTGGGTGTGGCTGTGTGTGCAGGGCGCACGGTGGGAGGTGGCTGGCGGGCCTGTGTGGTGTAGGGGGTGCGTGGTGGCAGGAGGAGGGGCGGAGGGAGGAGGAAGCGGCCAAGCTCGCCCCGCTCCCCCAGCCCTGCGTCTCCTGGATGAAGGTGCCCAGGTGGGCGGGCAGCTGCCCCTGTGTCTCCTGGCTAGGGGGAGCCCAGGTGGGCGGGCAGCTGGCCCCTGTGTCTCCTGGCTAGGGGGAGCCCAGGTGGGCAGGCAACCCACCCTGGTGTTTCTTGGCTAAAGGTGCCCAGGTGGGCGGGCAGCCGTCCCTGTGTCTCCTGGCTGGCCCGTGGACTCCCCTGAGCTCCCCTGCAGAGCCCTCACCCCCCATCCTGCCTGATGGATCAGGAGCAGAGGGGCCCCTGAGGGCTGGGAAGTGGCTGGCATGATGCGGGGTTCCTGTGCGTGCTTGGCGAGTGCCTTGTGCTGCTGATGGGGTGGGGTCTGATGGGCTGATGGTCACAGACCATGGAGGGGGCAGCTGGCTGTGCGGGGAACTGACCAGGCCAGCAAGCGGGGGCACCTGGGTCAACCCGGCCAGCTCTCTGCTTTCGGGGACTTGGTTTCTCAGCTGCCAGAGGCCTCGCAGCTGAGCAGTCGGCTCCGCTGGCCCTGACTGGGGGCGAGACGGCCACAGGAGCCTGTGACACTCCTCAGGGACGTGGGGGTGGCACAAGCTGCTGCACACCGCCCGCCTTTTCCTGCCTACGGGAGTCCCCTGGGTGACGCTGTGACTTCAGAGCACTCCACCCCCACCTCTTTCGGCAGCCGTGTCCAGGAAGAGCGTGGCATTTGGGCACAGGTGCCCAGGCCAGCACCCTGTGCCCTGCCCCACCCAGGCCTCGCCCTCCCCAAGCCTGACCGCCCTCCCGCCTTCACAGGCTCTGCCTGTCAGTGACTTTTCCTTCCAGTGACTGGCACCCAGGAGCCAGCCAGGCCGGGGAACCCTGTCGCCTGGGCTGCCTGAAGCTGCACAAGGGACTGAGCCCAGATGGCCAGGTGACCCGTGACCCACAAGACCAGCTCACTGCCACAGGAGGCCAGCTGGCTGCCCGCCTCCTTCAGACTGACCAGGCCGCTCCCTGGGAGGGACTGTGTACCACCTGCTGTGACTTGGTCAGTGTGCCTGGCAGGTGGACGCAGGCCGAAGTACGCCTGGGTGCCAGTGCTCAGTGACCGTGCTCCCGACCACTGTCATGGTGCCTGACTGGAGGGGCTGCTGCCCTCGGGCAGCCTGGGTGGCTTCGTGGCTGCCTGGACAGCATACCTGCTCCCAGGGATGGCCGGGCTGGCTGGTGCTGCCTCCTGGCTGTGCCCAGCAGTGCCCTGGACCATGGCCACCTGGGAGGCCTGGCCACAGCCTTAGTAATTGAACACTGACTGTCCACCTGCCAAGGTGACCGGCTGCTGGGAGACGCCTGGTGCCCCGTGGTATGAGCCATGGTGTCTGACTGGACAGCTGACACAGTGATAGCCTCCCTGGGACAGCTGACGGGACATGCTGACGTCTGACTGGCCGTCGGACTGGTGGCCACAGGCTGACTGGCTAGCTGTTGGAAATACTTGACCGACGGGTGGATGGTGGACGGTCTGAGATGGACCAGACAGCGGAGACCGGCTAGCCAGCATGGTCTGTGTCAGGCATGAGGCGTCCCCAAAAGCTCCCATGTGAGACACTGCAAGGTGGCTCGGAGGTGACATGATTTGGGCTGTGAGAGTCTTAGTCTGATCAGTGGATTAATCCACTTTTGGATTAGCCGGTGGTGCCTGTGGGCAGGGAGGCAGTGGGTGCTGGGGTGGCCACTGGGGCGTGCTGTTGGGTTCATGCTTTGTCCCTGCCCCTGGTGAGCGGAGCGCTCTGCTCCTGACGGCCGTCCTGGCTGCCTCCTCCCACACTCTCTGCTGCCCCGAGAACCCCAGAAGCCGCGCCTGGAGCTGGGAGGCCGGCTGTGGACTCGGCCTCTGAAACCCTGCGCGCCGAATAAGAGAGCCTTCCTCTAAAACCGGGCTTGTCGGGTCTTTTGGTCACTAACACAGACTGCGACAGAAGCTGACCATAGACCGTGGCCAAGTAACAACCCATCCGCTGGCTGAGATCGGCCGGGCATCTGGGGGACCGGCCATGCCTGTGACTACCCCTGAGCCTCTGCCACCAGGTGACCCTGGCGAGTCTGGCTGAGTCTGGCTGGAAGAGCAGCTACTTGCCTGACTGGCCAGGCGTGCTGACCGGCTGACCGTGGCTGTGACTCATGAGCACGTGGCCACGCCACGCTGTGTGGCCCTGGCTGGGTCTCAGAGCCTGACGGAGACAGTGGCAGACGGACTGTCTGGCTGACCACCTCCAGGTCAGTCCGCAACCCGGTCCCTCTCCTTCCCAGAACCATCATGGTGCCCAAGGGGGAGCTGGCCCAGCCTGAGGGGACAGAACGGCTTCTGTCGGGTGGCAGGGCAGGAAGGGGGAAGCTGGGAATGGGCCCTGCCCAGGGCTGGGTCTGGAGGGAAGGTTCTCCGCTGGCTCACAGGGGCTGGGCCCTGGCACGCACTCTCCCAGCTGGCTCCGGGCCCCAGTCTTACAGGGCCTTTGTTTGGGGGACGTGGGGGAGGGCACAAGCCACCAACAAGGACGGCAGTGTGGGAGCTGGGGCGGGGGCCGGGGGAGCCGTGGGGGTGGGGCTGCATTTATGGGGCTTGGACGGGGGCCAGTGCTGGCCTGGAAAACCCTCGCAGAGCTGGGCTGGGGAACCTGGGAGGAGCAGACACCTCCGCGGCCGCCGCCAGGCCGCAGCTCAGGGCCCAGAGGTTTCCCCAAACCCCGCCCTCCTGGGCACCTCAGAGCCCCACGGGTGGTGGGCCCCAGCTTCCTCTCCTGCTCCAGGCGGCCAACAGGCTTTCGGGCCAAGGGGACAACCTTAGGAAGTCCTCCACCTCTACGAGCCTCGGTTTCCTCACCTTTTCAAGGGACATTGATAATGGGACACGCACGCAGTTGTCTAGGGCACGCTCTGAACGGGTGGGCTCCAGCAGCGAAGCTGGACCTCGGTGCCCAGTTTCCTCACCCACCAGAGGGAAGGGGTCATGGACAGTGCCTCTCCCATAAGCTTGTTGGGAGGTGAGAAAAATATACCCCAGGTGAAGGCTTCAGCTCCTCGCCTAACGCCATAGACACCAGGAGGTGGGGACTCCATGGCCACTGAGACCCACCTCCCAGGAGGCGCTCGGACACATCCAGGTCTTCCCTGCAAAAGTTCCCGAGAAGCCACGGCCCTCGGCCCCAGAGTGTCGTGAGCGGCCAGGCAGCTGCCAGCAGCCCCACCAGAGGGTCAGCAGAGCCCCTGGCAGGTCACCGCTCCCTCAAAGGATCCCGGCTGCTCCTGCCACACAGCCACTGGGGCCTGGTCCCTTGGGACACAGAGGGAAGCCAGGAGGACATTCTCCAGGGTCCCCTGGGAAGGACCACAATGGTGGGGAAGGGGCCTCTTCTAGGAAGGCCCAGGGTCCCCGTCCCTGCAGGCAGGTGGAAAGCCAGGCCCTTCTCTGGAGCAGATGGTGGGCAAGGAACCCGGGCGAGGGCCCAGAAGGTCCCTCCACGTCCAGGGCTGCCGAGGAGGGGAGCTCACCACGGCCCTTCTCAGCCCTTACCGTAGGCGGCATTGCAGCTGGCCAGGTGATGGGCTGTCCTCAAGGACATGGCCACTCGTCCCTCCTCCATACAGTCCTTCCTGTAGGGGGTCTGCTGAGGGCTCAGGGCTGCCCCCGGCTCCAGGGAAGAGGGCCCAGCCAGGCCTCCTTGCCCAGCTGCACAGAGGCTGTGCGTGTCCACATGGGCAGGTCCACGGTGGCCCTGCAGGGCACAGAGCAGGGGCTGTGAACAGGAGCTGTCGGCCTCACCCCTGCAGGGGGGAGCAGCGATGGCCAGACACGTGGACATGAGCACAGGCACAGGCTGACCGGGGCAGGAATCCCAGGGATGGTCTGAGCCCACGAGAGCTCCTGGGGGAGGGAGGCCTTGCTAAGGCCTGGGGGAAAGGGGGGCATCTAGGGGCCCCTTGGACTCCCTGAGGGGCTGAGCCAGAGTCCAGGAGGATGAGGCCAGAAAGGTGTCCTGGCCTTGCCTGGGGTGGGCCCCCCGAGCAGGTGCTCTGGGCTCCCTGGCACCTGGGGCTGCTGTCTCAGCCTTGCCCAGGCCGAGTGCAGCTGCTCAGCCAGCACCACAGCCTCAGCTCCGAAGGCCTAAGGAGAAAGTTTCCTGGCCTCTGCTCCCAGGCGGGTGGCCTCTTCCCTGGTTTGCTGCAACCTCTTCCTTCCATGATGGCATTGCCGGATGGTCCTCTAACCTCTTGCCGCCCTCCCATGAGGGTCCTCTGATCACCTTGGTCGCTGGAGATAATCTGTTCATCTCAAGATCCTTAACACATCTGCAAAGTCCCTCCGGCCCCAGGACCTTTGCACCACCGTTCCCTCTGCCCACAGGGCTCATTCCTGCACCTTCTCAGGCCCTGGTCAAGTACAGCCCCTCATCCCACCCGCTTCTCCTCTGTCCTCAGATACGGCTTCGTTTTCCTCTGCTCCTCTTGTCCCTCACTGGTGTCTTGGAGACCCTCGTCTTTGTTTCCGGTTTCCCCAACTAGAGTGAGCCTAGGACGTCGGGCGTCTGTCTCCTGCGAATCCCGGGAGCCGTGTCTAGCGCATGGCAAGAACTCAAACAGAAGTGGGACGACCAGCCCAGGGAGCAGCAGGAACGTGGGACGTGCCCTCGGCTGCCCAGGTAACTCGGCTGGGAGGTGTCTGTCCGCCAGGTGGGAGCAGCTCAGGCCCTGCCCTGCTGCATGATGGGCGGTGGGCGGCCACGTGGCTCATCCTGAGAAACGCCCGGGCAGACCAGACCTTGCGGACACAGACGCCCTGGAGGTCTAGGTGCTTTTCTCTTGGTGTCAGCCTGGCAATGTGGGGGGCACTCTGGCGGGGGTCCCCTCTCCTGCCACCCTGGCCTGGCAGGCAGCAAGTGGGCCCTGAGGACCCCACGTCTGTCCCCAGTGCCACACTCCCAGCTTCCTGCCGGTCCCTCCCACCCCGCCTCTGGCCTTAGCCACCGGGTCCCGCCCAGCAATGCCTGGGAGGAGTCCCTCTCCTGAAGCACCTGCCCTGTGAGGTTGGGGCCCATGATGGCCATCGCGGCCCCCCTGCTGACCTGGGCCCCGGGCTGCCAGGAGGCAGGGACGAATGTGCTCTTAGATGCTGGACGCTGGCTGGTGGAGACTGTCCTTCCCTACCTCTCCCTCCCCCGGAATTTAAACAAACAAGAAGCAGACGCTTGGCGCCTCTCCCAGCCTCCTCCCTGCAAGCTGGAGAGAGGATCGCTGCTCCCTCGTCCCTCGCTGGAAAGAAAAAGGCCACAGGAAGGCCAAGCGGGGATCCAGCCTCTGCAAAGGCAGCACGGTGGAGCAGTGCCCGGGTCACTGGGCTGGCCATGGCAGGAGGTGGCTGGCCGCACACTGAAGGAAGGAGCCCGTGAGGAGACTCGGGAAGGAAGGTGGCCTGCAGGACCACAGTGTCCCTGCCCTCCAGTCCAGAGGAGCCACCAGCCCTGGGGCCACGCTTCTGGCCCCCACTCCAGGCCAGACCATCCTCACAGGACGCGGGAATCATCAGAGTGGCCCGGCTGTCCCAGCCAAGGGTGCTGGGTGTCCCAGGGCAAGCCCTGCACTCTGCGCCCCACACGTGCACACGGCCCTTCCGTGGGGCCAGCTGCACACTGCGCAGGGAGCTAGCCACCTGCTCAGGGCTACGGTCTCCTCTGTCCCCTTCTGCTCCCCTACAACAGGGTCAGCAGACCACGGCTGCCGCAGATCCAGCCTCTGCCTGTTTTTACAAAACCTCACAGGCACAGGCCACCGCTCATGTACTGCCCCTGGTACTGAGATCCCTGATCTCGAAGGACAGGACATCTACCCCTGGACAGACAGCTTGCCGCCCCTATTTTATCATCCATCCTCTGCCGGTCTCCACAGGAGTCTTTCAAAAGCCAGCTGAAGTTGGGCCCCGGCCCATTTTTAATCCTTTGTGTCTACTCCTCTCGCAGCCCAGAGGGCCAGCAGGGTTGGGTTCCTGCTGACCTCACCCTTTCTCCCCTGCGGTTCCTTCCAGCAATGGCGCTTTGCCATCTGTCTGGCCTGCTGGGCTCTTCTAACCTCGGGGCCTTTGCACATGCTGTTCCCCCATCTCAGCTCACACTCACTCCCTTGGAGAGGCCGTGCTGGGGATCCTTTTCCTTGCTAGCAGCATCGCAGTTTGTCTTGTTTCTCAGGTAACTTACCTGCTGATCTCTCTCCTGTCCTGGCTGCTGGCTTCGTGAGGAGGGGCCGGCGCTGTGTCCTGTGGTGTCCAGGGCCCAGCACATGGCAGGAGAACTAAGGACACTGTGGAGGGACAGCAGCACAGGCAGGCACCCAGGCCACAGGACTCCCAGTCAGGTCCTTCCCACGTGTTCAGAAGGAAAAGTTCATCAACACTGGTGGGGCCGTGAAATGACCCTTGGGAAGTGACAAGCCACCCCTGTCCCTTGGCAGATCTCCAGGGACCAAATCCAACCCCTTCCTCCTTCTCAGAAATGGCCAGCCAGAGAAGGGGCCCGTGTCGCCTGCCTGGGAGAGGCTGGGGGCTGCAGCTGGGCTTCCCTGGGCAGGGAGACCCTGGGTGGGCAGGTGCTGAGCAGGGACCAGATCCCAGGCCTGGTGCATTGACCAGTGACCACCAGAGAGACAGTCCAAGTCCTGACCTCCAGGGCCTATGTGTGTGGCTTTAGTTGGGAAAAGGTCTTTATAAGATGTCATTAAATTAAGGATCTCAAGGTAAGATGACCTGGGTCACCTGGTGGCTCTTAAGCCCCGTTGCAAGTGTCCTGTTAAAAGACAGAAGAGGGCTGGCTGCTCATGGTGGCATGCCTGTAATCCAGGCTGGCCACGCCTGTAATCCCAGTGGCTCAGGAGGCCAAGGCAAGAGGATCACAGGTTCAAGGCCAGCCTTAGCAAGTTAGCAAGGCTGCAAGCAATGTACCGAGACCCTATCTCTAAATAAAAACTAGGAGGGGCTGGGGATGTGGCTCAGTGGCGAAGCGCCCTGGGTTCAGTCCCCAGTACCAAAAAATTTTTTAAAAAAGACAGAGAGGGAGGGAGGCCGAGGCCAGCGGTATGGGGACAGAGGCAGAGCTGGAGTTACACAGCCCCAGGCCTGGGTGGCCTGAAGCCAGCAGAAGCTGGACAAAGGTCCTCCTCTTCTGCCTCTGGAGCATGCGCCAAGCTGACCCCGCAATGTCCCCAGGACTGTGGAGAAGACATCTCCCTGGAAGTCGACCGTCCAGTGTGGGCAGCAGGAAACTGACCTGCCAGGGAAGAGGGAGCTCATGAAGAAGGACTTTTCTTCTGGACGGGACAGTGGCCCCAGCCCCCTGACCTTGCTTACCTTTGCCTCTGAGTGGACGCCCTCCCATTGCAAAGCCAGCCGCAGCACCCCTACACATGCATCCGGGCCCTGGGGACCATCAGGGACGGGGCAGGCGACACTCTGTGTCTCCCTGGGGCCGGCCTTCCCTGTGCAGAAGGGGCTGGGGTAACTGCTCCCTGGGGTGTCCCCTAACCTGCCACGATGCCCAGGCAGGCGGTGCCCCAGGAGGGGCTGGGGTGGACGTGGAGGCCCCGATTGCGCTGTGCCACTTGCCTTCCCTTCACCACAGCCCAGGACCTCCTGTGTCCAGGAGTCGGGCTCCACAGAAGGAGAGCTGGGCCGGCAGCAGGGGCAGTGCCCAGGTGCTGATCCTCCTGGGCCCAGAGCTGGTGTGATGGTTTAGACGCGAGGTGTCCCCCAAAAGCCCACGTGTGAGATAAAGCAAGAATCTCGGAGGTGAAGTGACCGGGCCAGGAGGGCCTCAGCCAGGCAGCCTGGGCAGTGCATCCGTCTCCTGGGCGTCCTGGGTGTGGCTGGAGGAGGTCCCTGGGCTACGCCTGGGGGCTGGGTATCTTGTGAGCTGCGCTCAGTCTCTCTGCTCCCTGGTGCCATGTCCTGAGCTGTTTTCCTCCTCTATTCCTTTCCACCATGGTTTCTGCCCCATCTCGTGCCCAGAGCCAAGGAGCTGGCCGACTGTGGACTGCGTCCTCTAAAACCGTGGGCCCCAAAGTATGTTTCCTCCTCGAATTGTTCTTGTCAGGTCTTTCGATCACAGTGCCAAACTGACGCAAGCAGGCAGCCAGAGGAGCAGGCTAGGGGAGCACTCTGGAGGGAAGGCTTGCTCTGAGCAGCCTCTGATTGCCGGGGGTAGGGCACCTGGGACGTGCCCTTCACACCCTGGGCCTACAGCAGCGCTACCCTGAGCCCCAGGGCCTCGAGCCCGGCAGATCCAGGTGTCAGCCGCCCGCTCCGAGCCACTGTGCCCCGGCAGTCAGTCACCTCTGAGCTGTGGCCACTCCCAGGCGTCCAGGTGCCCTGGGAACCCGCACAGGCCCAAGAGCTGAGTTTGAACACAGCAGCCACATTTCCAGTCCCAACAGAGGATGCGCCCAGAGGGGCTTCTGGGATTCGTGCCCCCTGGGACGTCCTGCAGGATCTGGAAGCTGTGTGACCTCAGGCCGGGCACATGCCCTCTGCCAGCCTTCCTTTCTTCTCCTACAAAAAAGGACACTGCTCTTAGCTCTCTGGGGACAGGAGAGACGCCGCCGGGAAGGTCCGGGATGGTGTCACTGCCCCTGTGAGCCCAGGAGTCTGGTCCATTCAGAGGCAACGGTGACCTGCTTTGTTTGGGTTTGAATTTTTTTCTTCTGCTAGTTTCTGGTTTTCTTTTTAGGTCGCTTGTGGATCTCTGATCGCTCGTTGTCTGAGAAGTGCAAACAGTGACAGCCTCCACCGCGCCCTCAGCTCCCCAAGGAGCTGGAAGAGCACCCGGAGTCCTGCAAGCGGGTGACCAGAGCCCCCCGCTGCGTCTCCATGTGAGGCTGGATTTCATGCCAACGGACAAACCCACCCCGGCCCGGCTTGCTGGGCCTGCCCTGCCCAGCCTCCGGTGCCACCTGCGCAGAGAGACCTTGGCAGGAAAAGATCGACCCCTAAATTCACAGCTGCAGCGTGGCGGTTGGGGGCACCCTGAGGAAACACACTTGGGGACCCTCCATGATGTGCCAGCTGGGGACCCGGGGCTTGAACTTGGCTCTCATTCAAAGTGAGCCCCGGGTCCCTCCGGAGGCCATACTGGTAGCCCTGCCACTGTCCACCCAGCCCCAGAGAGAAGCTGGGTCTCAGGGCCTCTCCCTCCTCTCACACCCGCTGTCCTGGCCTGTGGCCTGCTCCAGGGTGAGGCTGCAGCTCCTCTGGAGGCCCTCTCTGGCCACCTCCTGGAGAGGCACTGACCTCTGCTCTCCCAGCAACTCCCTGGCCCCGGGCCCTGGAAGCAGGTGTCCGTCTCCCCACCCGCCAGGCCCTGAGCAAGGAGCAGCAGCGCCTCGGCCCCTGCCCAGAGCCACCGCATCCCCGATGTGTGGCCTCTGCCCAGGGCCTCAGCTTTCCCGGCCACGAGAGTGGACAAAACTTGGCTCAGTGGCTCCAAATGGTGTTAAGCAAGGAAACCAGCTGTGCCGGCGAAAGACCTCACGGGTGAAAAGACAGGAGCAGCTGCCGGGGACAGGAGAGGCGGGCACCACGCCCGAGCTCAGCCCACGGGGCAGGCGCAGCGCCACCAGCCTCGCTCCCCTGGACACCCCCCGACTCTGTGACCCTGAAACCTGGACACAAGCCCCTCAGCAAAGGCTCTCTCCGCACATGTGCAAAACAAGTCACTTGCTTCAAGCTGAGCTGATCAAGAAGAGCGGGCACAGGCACGGCCCCAGCAGTCCGCCTTGCTTCTCCCAAGGCCTTCTTTCCAGCTCCACTGATCCCACTCCCTTGCCTGAGGCCCTCCAGTGGCTTCCTGCACCCTGAGGGCACAGGGTGCTTAGTTCCGCCTGTGAATTTCCACATGCCCCAGCCCAGTCTCATTCAACCTCACCAGGAGCCTCAGGGCCTTTGCACAGGCTGTGGCCTCTCCCTGTTGGAATGTCCACTGGGTAGGGTGCCCGTGTATCATTTTGTGCAGTCTGCATCCTCTCCTGGGGTTTGCCAAGCACAAGCGCCCCTAGCACTGTGGAAGGCGTGGACTGGTGGCTGGCAGGGACCCCCACCCCTCCTGGCCCAGACTCCTCCCTCTCACTCTGCACTGTCCTTCACAGCAGGCTTCTTTCCGTGGGAAGTCAGCCATCCCGCCCTCCCTGCCACCCACGAGCCATCCCCAGGTCCTGTCTGATCTCCAGCCTCTACCACCCCCTCACCCAGTTCCATGCTGTTTCTCTCCTGAGGCACTTACAGGATGTCCCGGGGCCCCCAAAATCCCTTCCTGCCCCCTCCTGATGCCCTGTGCAGCTGCCACTCGTCACCCTCCACCGTAGATCCCCAAAGCACCACCCAGTGCAGCCCCCAGGGGCTCACCTCGCTGGCCCGCCTGCGCTCAGCGCCCACCCGGCTCCACACCTGTGCTCACGTCCGCACTGTCACGGAGCGCTGCACAGCTGGTGTCCACAGGCTCCGTGCCCACCGAACGCACCTGTCCCGCACCCTCCCCGGGGCCCCGCCAGCGCCGAGACCTGTCTGGCTGGCGCCCCAGTCCATCCCCAGCCGAGCCCAGCTCCTGGCGCTCAGGACGCTCAGCAATAGCTCTGCCAGACGCCAGGCCCGGGCTCAAGCCCGACCACGTCGCCTTGCGTTCTCGGCCATCTCGGAGGGCGCCACGAGGCTGGAGCCAACCAGTGCACTTCCAGGTCCCCAGCTCAGAAGCCAGGAGGCACAGGAGGGCTGAGGGGGACTGGTGAGGGGGAGGGCGGGAGGGAACGTGGCCCACACTTGGGGGTCCTGTCTGGAGATGGGCTCGTTAGGGAGGCAGTTCACGGGAGGTCATCAGGTGAGCCCCAAGCCCACATGACTGGGGTCCTGATGCCAAGGGGACACCCGAAGAGGAGGAGGGTGTGGGGACCCACGGCAGATAGCAGCCACGGCCCAGGACTGCGGCCTGGAGCAGGTCCCCCTGCACAGCCCCACACGGAAGCCTGCACCCCTGCTCCCCTCCAGAGCCCCAGGCCGTGAGCTGGGCCTGCTGGGCAGCCTGTGAGAAGGGCGCCCCGCGAGGCCCTGTCTCCACCAGCACTCACCCACCAAGGGACCCCTGCAGCGAGTCCCCTGCAGGCGGCTTCCTGCCCTGAGGCACAGGCCCTGCATCCCCATGCTGATCATCTGGGAGTGCTTGCGGCAAGCTGAGGTCAGATGACCAAAGGGGAATTCGATGGTGGCTCAGACACAAGTCGGTGAGGTCCCAGATTAAATGAGGACAGGGACAGGAGCCAGGACCCAGCTGTCGCCCCGAGAGGCTGGGACATCCACACAGCAGGACCAGGCTGGTGCGGAGGAGAAAATGAAGTTTAGCAGAAGGGACGGTTGGGTCAGCCTCACCTGCTGTCCATCGGCCCCAGACACGGCCATCAACACCGTGAGGACAGGGGATGGCTGTCACAAGGCTCAGCCGATTATTAAATCGGAGTCCGTTTTCCCTCTGTTTAGCGACGCATCTCCCGCCACCCGCCCAGGTCAATCACAGACGAGGTCCCCAAACGCTGTCGGAAGCCCCCGTTCCCCATCTTCTCCAGGGCGACTTGTTGAGCTCCGTATTCGGGGATGCAGACCCGGGCGGGCTCAGCAAGACCCCTTCTCCGTGCAGCAACCCCAGGTGGAGCAACCTCCCTGCAGGCTGATGGCACAGGCTGGCCAGAGACTTCACACCGTCCCACACGTCCCGAGTCGGGGTCTGTGGCTTTTTTTTCCCCCTTCCAGACCACTCTCTTTTGAACATGTTGTCCTGACTGTGAAAGAAAAGGGGTCTCAAGTTCTGGCACAGCAGCGAAGGGGCAGAAGCTCGCTCCAGCCCCTCCCACCAGCTGTTTCCCTGCCCCCCAGGTCCCACTGTGGTGCAGGAGGCCCTGGTCTATCTGCCTGGCTCCTTCCGGGTCCTTCTGTTATCTTCCATTCCACGTGGTCTCACCCAGCTGTCATTACAGTACCAGTTCCTGGTGACAGGTCCTTGACCCAGGCAGGCCCCATCACAGGTCTGGGTTCAGCCATGCCTGAAGCTATCCCCAGATTTCACAGTAAATATGAACCAATCTATTCTGGTCATTTGCTTAAGCTGCTTCAGGCAAGACTACAGAGCTGATCAGTGGCAGATGGGCCAGAGACCACTCGGATCTGCCTAGCCTAAAGTCCATGACCTCGACCTCCTCCATTAGGATCCAGGGTGTCTTTATGTCGACTTGTAAGGCACAGCCCAACCTCCCCCAAAATCAGCATCAAGGATTACTGTAGAGGCCTAGGAGCCGGGACAGTTAAAGTGGGGCTTCAAAAAGATAATAGTAAGCCAGGCTCAGTGGCACGCACCTGTCATCCCAGTGGCTGGGGAGGCTGAAGCAGGAGGATGGTGAGTTCAAAGCCAGCCTCAGCAAGGATGAGGTGCTAAGCAGCTCAGTGAGACCCTGTCTCTAAATAAAATACAAAACAGGGCTGGGGATGTGGCTCAGGGGTCCAGTGCCAGTGAGTTCAATCCCTAGTACCCGCCCTCCCCTCAAAAAGATGGTAACAACAGACTTACTAGCAGGCAATTCGCATGTCCTGCAATTCACACATTAAAGTCAGCTTGGGGGCTTTCAGTACACACCAGGGTAGGACAACCGTCACCCAATCAACTCAAGCCAAACACGCTGCCCACAAGCAGCTCTCTCCGTTTCTCTCTGGCCCCCTCCCTGTCCCCAGAGCACTACGTGGATGAAGCGTTGTGGACGTCCCATAATATAAACCCAAACCCATGCCATGAGAACTCCGGGTCTGGATTCCGTCATGTAGACACGGCATGTCCCACCCAGGGCCCCTTCCCTGTTACCACCCACACTGGAAACCACGATGATGTCATTTGACCGCCTCATTCATCTGTTGAGGGAGATCTGAGTTTTCACTTCGGGACCATCATGAATGAAGCTACCACGACTTGGTGTGCGAGTGTAGACGCCTTCTATCTATCCGGGAATTTCTGAGTTCCATAGTAATTCTATGGTGACTTTTTGAGAAACTTCCAGACTGTCTTCCAAAGTGGCTGTACCATTTCACATTATTGTTTTAGTCAGCTGTTTTCATCCAAATGCCTAATGAGAACAATTTAGAGGAGGGAAAGCTCACAGTAGCTTTCAAAGGTCTCAGTCCACAGACGGCCAACTCCATGTCTCTGGGTTCAAGGTGAGGCAGAACATCATGATGGGAAGGCCCAGCTGAGGACAGCTGCTCAGCTCATGGTGGCCAGGAAGCAGGAGGGCGGCAAGGGGCTGCAGGGAAGATGCACCCTTCCAGGGCACCCCCAGTGGCCACCTCCTCCAGCCAGGCCCACTGCCCACCCAGTCTTTGCATCTACCTAGGATGGATGGAGTAGGTTTCAGCTCTCACAGTCCAGTCCTCTGCCCTCTGAATATTCCTGCACTCACAGGAGCTTTGGGGGACCCTCTCATCCAACAACTCCCCTTGGCAAGGCATGTCTTTCCACTTTGTGGATGGTGTCCCTTCAAGTCCAAAAGTTTTCCATTTTTATAGTGTCCAAGTTATTGCTATTTCCTTGGTTGCTTTTGGCCTGACATAAGCAAGCACTGCCACCTCAAAGGGATGACAACAGAGCTGGCTCATTTCTTCTAAGGGGTCTACATTTTCAGCTCTGACAGTGACATCTTTCATTTTGAGTTGTTTTGCATGTAGTATGAAACAGGGGTCTGTTTTCACTGTTTTGCAGGTGACTATACTGTTGTTCCAGCAAAATTTGTCAAAAAGATATCTTTTCCCTGTTTAATGGCTTTGGGGTCCTTGCGAAAAATCAAATGACCGGACCAACCACACATGCGCAGAGGAGGCGATTGACCGCGGAGCAGTCCCCCATCTACCAACTGATGGCTGTCCCCGCCTACATCCATCTAGAGTCAACAGACAGGGCCAGGAAGATCATCCATGAGGTCCCTGCAGGCCTGGTTATAGCAGAGGTGAGGTATTGGTAACCTGCAGGGACACTACAAGATTATAGGGTAGAAACCGTAATACCTCTGATCGATCAGCACTGCTAGAGGGGAAGACACATGAACATCATGAAAAAACAAGGGAAGAAAATGCACCAAACAAACCAAAATGCTACAATAATAGAATCCACTAACAGCACAGTAGATGAAATGTCAGAAGAAGTTCATAATGTACATAATTAAAATGATCTGTGAAGCACAGAATAATGTAAGAGAGGAAATATAGGCAACCATTGATCAATCAAGTCAACAAAGAGATTAGAGAGCAAATACAGGGAGCACAAGATTACTTCAAGAAAGAGATAGAGACTTTGAAAAAAAAACAAGCATAAATCCTTGAAATGAAGGAAACAATAAACCAAATACAAAATTCAATAGAAAGCATCACCAACAGACTAGAGAACTTGGAAGACAGAACCTCAGACAATGAAGACAAAATATATAATCTTGAGGGGCTGGGATGTGGCTCAGTGGTAGAGTGCTTGCCTAGCATGCATGAGGCACTGGGTTCGATTCTCAGCACCACATATAAATAAAAGAATAAAATAAAGGTCCATTGACAACTAAAAAATATAAAATATATATATATAATCTTGAAAATAAAGTTGATCACATAATGAAGATGGTAAGAAACCATGAACATGAATATGGGATAACATGAAAAGACCAAACCTAAGAATTATTGGAATAGAGGAAGGCACAGAGGTACAAACCAAAGGAATGCACAACCTCTTCAATGAAATAATATCAGAAAATTTCCCAAACATGAAGAATGAATTGGAAAATCAAATACAAGAGGCTTACACCAAGTATACAAAATGACAACAGATCCACACCAAGGCACATTATAATGAAAATGCCTAACATACACAATAAGGACAGAATTCTAAGCTGGGCGAAGTGGCGCAAGCCTGTAATCCCAGCACTAAGGGAGGCTGAGACAGGAGAATTGCGAGTTCAAAGCCAGTCTCAGCAACGGCGAGGCGCTAAGCAACTCAGTGAGACCCTGTCTCTACATAAAACACAAAATAGGGCTGGGGATGTGGCTCAATGGTGAGTGCCCCTGAGTTCAATCTCCAGTATCCCCCACCCAAAAAAAGGATAGAATTCTAAAAGCTGCAAGAGAGAAGGTTCAGATTACATACAGGGGGAAATCAATTCGGATTTCAGCAGATTTCTCAACCCAGACCCTCAAAGCCAGGAGATCCTGGAACATCATATACCAAGCTCTGAAAGAAAATGCGTGCCAACCAAGAATCTCATATCCAGCAAAATTAAGATTCAGATTTGATGATGAAATAAAAACTTCCATGATAAAGAAAACATAAAAGAATTTACAGCAAGAAAGCTTGCACTGGAGAGTGTTCTTGGCAAAATATTCCACAAGGAGGAAATGAAAAACAACAATGAAAATCATCAAAGGGAGGAACTATACTATAGGAAAGGTCAATCAAAGGAGAAACCTAGTCAAGTTGAAAAACCAAAAATAAACTAAAATGAATGAGAATACCAGCCATACTTCAATAATAACTGAACATTAATGGCCTATACTTATCAATTAAAAGACATAGACTGGCAGATTGAATGTAAAAAAGACTCAGATTGTGGAGTTCACACTGATGTTGGCTCAGGGCTAAGCCTACAATGGAGAAAAGGACTGTTGGGAACATCAGCTGAAGATAAAAATTGGTTATTGTGCTATCCAATGAATCCCTTATCCTTATTCCTCTAGAGCTATATCAGTAAGGCAATTATTTTTCTTTCTTCTTTTAAAATTTTTTCTTTTAGTTTTCTGTAATTTGGATATGAGATGGCTAGGTATTCCTCTATTTATTCACCTATTTTTATTTGGTACTTATCCTACTTGATATGCTCTCAAAATCTGTACTTTTTATCTCATCTTAGTTTTTGAAAAATTTTCAGATAGTTTTACTTAAAATATTTTTTTCTGCTCTGTTTTCCTTTCTTCTTTTTGTATTCTAATTATGCGTGCTTTATTCTTTGATATTGTCCCACAGTTCTTGGGTTGCTTTTATTTCCTTTGTATTTTTGTTTGGGGAATTTTTAATTAACTTATCATCAAGATCATGGTTTCTTTCCTTGGCCATAATTTAATTGATGGCATCAGAAAGCGTTCTTCCTTTCTATTTCAGCATGCTTGATTTCTAGAATTTTGTTTTGATTCTTAAAGTTTCCATTTCCCTAACATAGTTTATAAGTTTTTGCATGCTGTATACTTTTTTCCCATTACAGTATTTAACATATTAATCATAATTACTTTAGTTTTTTATAACTTGGCAATTCAAACATGCATGATATGCTTGAGTCTGATTTTTATCTTCAGTTTACATATTAGCATATTTTCTGGCCTGTCTTGTAATTTTTTGTTGAAAGCCAGAAATGTTTTATTGAATAATTAAAAAATGCGGTTAGTAGAAAAAAAAAAGGAATCAATAACTAAAGACAGAATTAGACACACCAGATCCAAAAATTCAGTACCTCACATTCAGCTTGTTAGCTGGCATCTCCCTATACCCCCTTCATCCATATTTAAAATTTTGGGTGTGTGTGTGTATGTGCACCAGATATCCATCCAAGCTGCTCTGGAAGTTATCTCTGCTGGTGACAGTAAAGCCGATCTGCCCCCCACGCCCCTCAAAAATCAAATTACTGTAAATGTGAGGGTTTATTTCTGGACTTTAGATTGTGTTCCACTGACCTACATGTCTACCCTTATGCCACTATCCCAGGCGACCTGATCACTGCCGTTCTGCACCAAGTTTTCAAATCAGGAAACATGAACTTTTAACTGTGTTCTTCTTTTTCAAGCTGATTTTTGGTTATTCGAGGTCTCTTGTGTTTCCATGTGAATCTTAGGATGGCTTGTCAATTTCTGCACAAAAGCCACCTGGGGTATGGGCAGGAATTAACCCGAGTCTGCAGACCAGTAGAGAACAACGGCCATCTCCAGCATGAAGCCTTCTGACTCATGGACACGGGGTGTCTCTATGTAGGCTTATTTCTTTTGCCAAGGTTGTGGGGCGTTAGTATTGCAATTCTTTTGTTAAAATTGTTCCTAACTGTTTTATTCTTTGGGATACTATTATAAGATGGAATTGTTTTCTAAGTTCCATTTTCCAATGGCTCATTGCAAGTGTATAGAAAGACAATTGATTCTGTATATTGACCTTTTAGCATCCAAGCTTTTGGAACCTGATCATTAGTCTTTTGACTAATGATCAATAGTTTTTTGAGCACAATCCTTTGGATTTCCTACATATGAGATTATGTCATCTGTAAACAGAGATAATGTTACTTCTTCCCTTCCAAGCCGCACGCCTCTTGTTTCATTGTCTTGTCTAACTCCTGGCTGGAAGCCCGGGGGCAGAGGTGAGAGCTGGTGTGGACAGATGCCCGTGCCCTGCTCCTGGTCTGGAGGTCAGAGTTTACCCTTCCAGCCCCAAGTCTGCTGTGACCTGCAGGCATGTCCTAGCCAGCCCTTCTGCCCTGTTCTCTGTGTTCCTATCACAGAGGTGAAGGGCAGTTTTACAAACAGACCTGAGTGCTTTCAGATAAAGATGAACCTCCTCCCACCACAGAATAACCACAGCTCTGTGAAAAATGGAAGGAGATCAAAAGAACAAGCTGGAGAACAGACAGGCAGTTGGCCCCTGCCGAGAGCCCAGTCCTGGGCCAACTTGTCAAAACCAAGAAGAAACCAAATCCTCCAGGATAGGAATTTATGGCTCATGTAATTCCAAAAGTGGGGGTGAAGGTCAGTGAGGACGAAACCAAGAGGACTGGTTAGAGGCTGTTCAAGAAGGAGGCGGTTCTCCAGGTCTGCTCCTGCCCTGCCCGCCCTGCCCACTCTGCAGTGCAGCTTCCTGCCTGGGGAGGCAGCTGGCGGAGGCCTTGAGGCTCCGCACAACAGAGGCCAGATACCCACAGACATTTGCATTTGGGTTCCCAGAGCAGCACACCAAACCCTGCCCATCACAGCTGTCCACTCAGGGCTTGGTTCTCTGGTTTCTTCTCCTCCACCCTCAGCAGGAGACCCGAGCAAAGCAGGAACTAACCCAGAAACTCAACCGTCACAAAGGCCAGCCTGGGCAAAGACAGCTCTGGGTAGATACAGCCTGAATTTGCTCAGAGAAACGAGAGAATATGTTGCTGACGTGAAAGAAAAAAGCAGAGGACATAACGCAGAAGAAATAAGCAGACCAACACTGTGACTTTGGGCAACAGGAACACGGAGGGAAATGAAAGCTTGGAATGAGAGGCAGAGATGAAGTCCCTAGAGCCGCCACCATGGGGTGGGTCCAGGACAGACATCCAGGCCCAGGGTGCAGGGTGGTTCGGGTGAGAGAGCTTCCCCTGCCGGGGGGGTACCTGAGAAAGGCTTACTCTGGCTCGCGGTTTCAGAGCCCAGGTTTGGCTGGCTCCATCGTCTTGGGCCAAGTGAGCCAGAACATCATGGCGGAAGGCGTGGGGAAGGAGGCTCATTCAGTTCATGTCAGCCAGGAAGCAGAGAGCGGAAGAGGCCAGGGCGGGAGGCGGCCTTCCAGGGCGACCCAGTGACCCACTTCCTGCAGCCACGCCCCCTCCCAGGCTCCGCCCCCCAGGGCTCCAGCACAAAGAGTCAATCCACCGTGGAGGTCGGGACCCCTGGGATCCACTCACTTCCCAAAGCCCCACCTCTAGACACAGCCGCAGCCCTGGGCCCAGGAGCCTCTGGGGGACCCTCCAGGTCCCTGCCACACAGCCCCTCCTGCAGGCCCTGAGGGGGCCCATGCCAGGCCGCCCTCCCAGTGTCTGGGGGTGGCTGGAGATTTCTGGAGGCCTTGGCTTGTGGGCGCACTGCCCAGACCTCTGCCTTCACCTTCATGAAGCGTTCTGTGTGTGTGTTGTGTGTCCCTGTGTCCAACGTCCCCTACCACAGGGACATGGTCATACTGGATCAGCAGCCACCCTAAAACCTCATGTCAACCTGGTCATCTCAAAGAGCCTACTTCTGAGGAGGCTGCGATCACAGGCCCTGGGGGAGGGTGGAATCGTCTCCTGGGGGCACAACTCAAGCCATGACGCGAGGAAATCTCTGCAAGAACAACAGAACCCAGAGGAGCAGCCGTAGGGACATCACGGGGACACACCACCTGAACAATGGGAGCTCCAGGAAGAGCCCGGGGGAAACCAAGGGCCGGCGGCCAGCCCTGAGACGCCTCAAGCAGCTGCCCTATGTCCAAAGCACAGCTATGACGTCTCAGCGCCCAGGGCCCCAACCTGTTGCGCCCGGGAACTGCCACCTCCCTGGGGAGGCACAGGCAGGTGCGTGCGGGAATTGCCTGCTGGACTTAAGCACCTCCGCCCCTTCCTGGGCCAAGGCACCGCCATGCCAGGGACACACACGGTCTGTGGTCAGGATGCAGCCAGGCTGGTGTTTGATGGCTGGGAATGGCCCCCGTCAGTCACTGGGAGGCCCCAGGTAGCATGAGCAAAGCTGCCATGGTTCCCAAAAGAACCTTCGAGTCAGAAACGCAGGCTGCAGGATACCAGAGTTCCCCAGGGCAAGGCAAGAACTAACGTCTTCTGAGCACCTACCAGGAGGCAGGAATTGATCAGCTCAACGCCTTAAAACCATCATGTACAACCAGAGAAATGAAAAGTTGTGCTCCATTTGTGTAAAAAAAAAAAAGACAAACAAAATTTAAAAAGTCTTACAACTTATCCTTCTCCAAAGAAAGAGACCGAGGTTCAGAGAGGCTCAATGATTAGCTCAAGATCAGAGAAACAATTCATACCTAGTATGCTTCCACTACACACCCCTTGCTCTGCTCACTAAAGCCTTGTTCCAAGTAATATTCATCGGTAGCAGGTCCTCGCGTGTTAACATCATAGTAAAGAAACTCTGTGAGTCTCTTGCAAAAGACTTCCCAGAGCTTGCCATATGCCATCAATCACTCTTCCAATAAAACTATTTGTAGGCATTAAAAATGTGAATGTCATGTAATTTTCATAAATCACACATATTTTTCTTTAAGAATATTTTCAACCACTTCTGCTGGGCACGGTGTCACACGCCTGTAATCCCAACAACCTGGCAGGCCAAGGTGGGAGGATTGCCAAGTTCAAGGCCAGCCTCAGCAACTCAGCAAGACCCTAAGCAACTGCCAGCCAGGACCTGTCTCAAAATAAAAAGGGTTGGAGATGCCGCTTGGTGGCAAAGTGCCCTGGGGGTTCCATCCCCAGCACAAAGAGAAAAAAAAAAAAAGAAAAATTTCAATAAATAAAAATTTTCAACCACTTGAAAATGTGAGGGTCCTGTGCAGCTGGCAGGGCCGTACAGAAACAGGCGGTGAACGGTGTTCAGTCGTCACCGTGGGGTTAAAGGAGTTACCCGACGTGAGGGGTGGAGGTGGAACCCGCAGAAGGTGCCTTCCTGTTGCTGAAGAAGTCCCGCTCTGCTCTGGCGATGCCCGTCTGCGTTCGGCAGACCTGTCACAGTGCTGTCACAGCGGTCACAGGGAGGAAGCCTTCCACCTCTCCGCCTCTCCCCAGTGAGGACATTTCTGCCTCTATGGAAGAGCGATGTGCCGGGCCTGGGTGTTGGCTGTCCCCTCTCCGCAGGCCCCCGAAGGGCCTCTGGCCGTCCTCCTCCTTCTTGTTGCCCAATTCGTCCGCAGGCTCCATGGGCACTGTCACCGTGATCTCTGCAGCCAGAGTCGCCTGGGACTTCACAGCGTCGTTTGTGAGCAGGCCTTGCCGCGTGGGGATGTCTCGAATCCACCCGTTGTGCAGACTGTTACCACGCCAGCCGGGGAGAGGCCTCTCCTGCAGACTCCTCGACATGGGCACGTGCCTCCACGCAAGGGCAAGGGACGCACCCATTGATAATCAGCCTCGCTCCTCCCTCTGGCCGCTGTGCTGGCCGATGACCGGCTGCCCATCCAGAATCCACTCTCCAGAGTGTTGGCTCATCCAGGGGTTTGCAGCTCAAACGTCTCTGTCCTGGGAGCTCGTGGATCTATGCGTGCATGAGAAAATCCTATTTTCCATTAACAACATGTACAATTGTCCCTAAGCATGAAGCAGGGCTTGCTGAGCTTCCAGTGTGACAACACAGATGACGGGAGGCCGTGAACCCTCCCAGGGACTCCACAAGCTGCTAAAAAATAAAGGAGACAGTAAACATCACTGAAAAAAATGGAACTTTTCATGATGAAAAGAAAAGCCACATTCATGGCGACGCTGCTCGTAAGCACGAGACCTCAAGCACTTGTCACAAACGCCACGGGATTTCGCTTCCCATGTGGCCTTGAACGAATTGCTCCTTTCTCTGGGCCACGCACCACAGTGACCCGTTTCCTTCCTGGTGTTATCAGGAAAGCACAAGGGGGAAAAGTGCAGAATTTGCTCCAGAGACGGGTTAAACCACCCCCGACCCCTGGGGACCCCAGGTGGAGCCCGGGGCTCTGACCACCTCAACAACACCCCTTTGTGTCCTGCGGTGACTTGGGTCTGCGGCTGACAGCAGCTGTGTGACAGCCTGGGCAGGACCTTGTCCACGGGGCCAGGTGCCCCCGTTGGCAGGCCTTGGTGTCTGGGGCTGGGGGCTGCCCTTCCAGCTGCTGCTGGACGGAGGCTCCTCCACCCTGGCCTTGTTCAGGACAGGAAGCTGCACTCCCCAGAGTGACTTCCTGACTCCTCTGAGCTCTTCAGTGGCCTCCTGGACTCTAGTGTCCACAAGGGAAGCTTGCACTCAAGATTTCTCACAGGCCCCGCAGGCTGCTTGGTGGGTTCTTCCAGGGCAGGAATGGCTACTGCGTGGTCAGGAGGTGCAGTCTGCACTTACCTGGGCGGGAGCACTCTGCCAAGTGAAGTTGGGCACAAGCCCAAGGGTAGGCAGTGCCCGCAAGTGGACAGCTTCCTATGCCACTACTGGCCTTGCAGGTCTAGCTCAGCAGTGCCTGCAGAGTGGGCCGTTGGTTCTCCCTGCACACCCTGCAGACTCTGGTGGGGCAGAGCCCTGGAGCATGGCTGGGACCAGGGACATGCCCAGGGGCTGGCTGCCTTACTGAGCCCAGCCCGGCCTGTGGTACTGCCCACAGCAAGACCCACACCACATCTGCCGTCTCCTCCCACCCGGGTCTGCCCAGCCCCAGCCTCCTCCTGTTTCTAGCCTCATCCTATGTCCTTTCTAGAAAAGCTGGAACCTTCCCTGTAGTGCCCAGCTGGGCAACACAAGCTCCCTCCAGTGATCAGTGGACAGGACCTGGCTTGAGCTCCAACTCCACCCTGGACATGACCTCAAGGCTCAGAGTGGCTCTCCATGACTGCCCAGGGGTCAGGGCGAGATGCCAGACCTGACGCTGACCCCGCCTCCTGTCCCGGCCACACCACTGTGACAGTAGGTGGAGGCACACAGCCACACACTGCAGCTGGAGAGGGGTCTACCTGTAGTCAGCAAGGCTTCAGCCGGCTTCATGCCTCAGCAGGGCTCCGGAGCAGGAGCACTGGACAGGGAGCCAGCCATCTCCTAGGAGGTCACACACCTGCACCGTGGGGGCCCAGCACTGGCTGCGAGCCCAGCCTCTGGCAGTGGGGACCCCCAGGAGTGCAGGGCAGGGCTCACAGCAGATGAACTTCTATCTAAAACATGGCTGGGTTTCCTCCCGACAGACCTCTGCTGCTCAGCACCCCCATAGGGCCCCCAGCTGGGCACGGTGGTGGCACACACCTAGTTCCAGCTCGGGAGGCTGAGGAATGCATATCTCAAGTTCAAAGCCAGTCTAGCGACTTCGTGAGGTCCTGGGTAAAAAAATCCTGTCTCAAAAAATTTTTAAAACAAGGGCTGGGGACATGGGTCAGTGGTTAAGTGCCCCTGGGGTTCAATGCCCAGTATGAAAAACAAAACGACAGAAAAACAAAACAGATCAGGTCCCACTCGGCTCACAGGAGCTTGCGTCGAGCAGCTCAGTGCAGACACAGGACACGGAGAGCTCGAGGGGTTTTAAGTGGGTTCCTTAAGCCCAGAAAGGCGTGACTGAGTGGCATGAGCAGCAACAGATGTGCCCCCAGCAGGGCCAGAAGCCAGCTGTTGTGGTGTGGCCTGAGTCACACGACCCAGCCGTGCCTGGCCAGAAACCGGACAACCAGGCCATCTCCAGCAGCGGGCCGTCAGCCCGGTCACTGCAGCCCCCGTCTCCCAGGGCACCAACACCCTGTTTTCACGCGCGTCTGAGGCACTGCCAGCCCAAGCGACCTCTGGTAACTACGTGGCTCCCCTCCTCGCCCTGGAAATCCTGCCCGAGCCACCGTGCAGGCGCAGAGGAGCTGCTCTCCTAAGGGCCCACGCCCGGCGCGCCACAAAAATAACGATTTCCAATGTAAATTTTACTATTTTATTTGTGAAAAAACTACAAGCAGAATTCATAAATAGACATTTCTATTTAAAGCAGGAAAATGATAAAGTGGCTTCTAATAACATAGTCGTGCACATGCCAGTAACAGGAATATATTAACATCTTTTATTTGCTAGACAAAGAGCAGTGTCCAATATAAATTTCCCCAAAACATTTAAGACCTGTGAATTTCTGACCAGTTCACAAAACCACCAACTGACACTTTTTAGCATGAAGAGAAAACAAACCTAACAGACCGTCAGCTCTAGAGACCTTACAGAGCAGAAACTTCCGAAAGCGTTATACAAGCTGTCTTTCTGGGCAAATGGAAAATAGAGCTCGTATAATACATTAACAAAAATTCACAAGATAAGATTATGTTTTGACATACTTAACAAGCATTCTCTATTTGTCTCCAACAAACAAAGCTAAGGAAATAATGTAACCATCTTTACACAGTAAATTAAGGTTACAAGTCATACACAAGAACAGAACTGCTTGCGCATTAAAAACTGTTCAGCTCCATTGTCAAACTCTAAATGTCGGCTCTTAAACCATTTTCGGTTACATACAAGCAAAGGTTATTATATATTCAGCAATTAATAAATTTTCAATAATTTAAGATACGGTAGCTTAAAAAAGTAGACTGAGAATGGTCTTGGTAAGGCAGGTGGGCATCTCATGGAAGGAAACTCACAGAAGCTCCTGCCGACGTTTTTAAGTATCCAGATTGAAACTGAAAGGTTTAGGTTTGGGTTCAAATAGTTTGTGGGAGTCAGATGTCTTAACCTCTGTCTTGACTGCGTGACTTAAGCGGAGCGGTCAGGTCAGCTGTCACACGCGTGTGAGATCGTGTGGTGTTAAAACAAATGGAAACTTGCGTTAACACTGTGCTTTTTGTTTTGACCTTTCACCTGCTTTCTGTGCCACTGAACACCGAGCATCTCTGGTCCTCTTTCAGCACCTACACTAGTGTTTTCACGCACTGCCTACGAAGCGTAGGGCAGACTGCAGATACAGGAAGGTGCAGGAATTCCATCTCCAGAGAACATGCCTGAGGGATGCCAGCAATGTTGGAAATTCAAGGTCTCGGGTACCCACCACCTTGCTGCCCCAGACACGCGGCAGCCACGGGCTGGCCTGTGACGTCCGGTGCTCGGACAGCTCCCACCGTCTGTCTTGCCGACACGGCAAGCCCGATCCACTCGTCCTAAAGCCAACCTCCCCTTCCTTCACCTCTCCCCATTCTTTAATTTATCACGGAGGCAAAACCAAAAACCAAGACACGGCGATGAATTAATTAGTAGCCTCTGAGTAGCTGGTTCATCAGCTTTTCCACTCATCTAGGGGTCCAATCACTTTACATGAAACTGATTTTGAAAAAGCACACAGTGTTTCTGAACAAAGTGCATGCCAACACTTACTGGTTCAAAAAGCAGTGCAACCCACGAGTTTGGTGGCATTTAATTTTTTTTTTAAAAAAGTTAATTAAAAAACTTAGCAATTCCTTACACCTCTGGAAAATAAATATGGCTGACTAATTTACCCTCCCTGAGACCCGTAATAAAAGGAATATTAAAACTTTTTTAGAAGGAATGTCTTTGCAATATCCCACTAATATTAAAACGTGGATTTAAAATTCATAGTCAAATCACTATGTATTATATATTCTGATGCTTATAGAAAGCACCTGATTTCCTTTGGTTCATTAATAAATACTTTAAAAAGGTATTTAAAAAGGTAATAAGCACAGCTTGCATCCCAGATACAAGCATTATTTTAAAAAGAAGGGGGAACATTGTCCATGCATTTGAGAATAGGACCACAGCAACGAATGGCACTGCTTTATAATCCATACCTTCAAGGACAAAATTTAAATTATGGTACATTGGTGACTACAGTATCGTTTTAATGTAAATGTGAAAGGAACCTTTCCTGCTGGCTACTCAATTCAAGCTGTTAATTTTTTTTTCCTTTTACTTGTTGCCTCCAGACAGAAATTAGTTCTATTATTAAGGAAACCAGGTTCTTAACACCAAAACGTGGTGCTTCATTATGTCATATACCCTCCCTGGAGTCCTTAAAGAAAGATCAAATAGAGGAAGGTTAACATCAAGTTCCCACGCGCGAAATGACTCTGAGGTACTACAAACTTAGGGGATGTGAATGTCAAAGTCAAAGAGAAGACAGACCCCCAAATCCAAACGAAAGCAAAGCAAAGCAAGCAAAGGTTCTGAACTGAGGAGGGTAGGATTGTATTAGATCAGATTAGTGGCTTTCTTTCCCCCCCAAGACAGTAAAAAGAGCGAGAGGAAACTGAGGGTGCGCGCTCTGGCAAGAGGTCTCTGCCAAGGGAGACCAAGGTGGCAGTCTGCCCTTGCAGGCAGCGTGACCTTCCCCTGGGCCGCCAGAGTCCCTTCCCTTGGGGAACCGAGCAGGTCTCCAGCACTTAAGAGCTCCGCTGGGGGCCCGCACGTGGCTGTGACCTTTGCCGAGTAGATGAACCACAGTAGGTTTTGAGAAAGAACAACGTAGGAGTCTCACGTCTGCGCCGGCGGGGCAAGGGTCTGAGTGACGCGGGACGTGAGGCAACCAAGTCCAACTGTAAAACCCCCACTGCAAGGCCCCCTGGAGGCGGAGACCAGGGCGGCTCCCCTGCCGGAGTGGACCAAGTGCAGACTGTGCCCTCCAGGCCTCGGACCGAGGGGAGGTCTGGAAGATGGATGGAACCCAGGGAGAGCCCCGTGCGGGTGGGGTGTTGTGCACAACAGCAACGTCAGCATGTAGCCCTGACTTAGGAACACTCGGCATTCTGGAGCTATCCAGTTACTTCTGGATGACAAAGCCCTCCCCAACGACACCACTTGTGATTTGTCAGTCACCCACTGCAAATGCAGGCTGTCTGGAGCAGTCTTTAAACTTGAGATCACATTGCTTAAAAAATATATATTTTTATATTGTCCAGTGCTCGTTAGACAGAGGGGAGTCAAGTTCCCACGTGAGCCTGACGCCGACTCAGCCTCAGCACTTTCCGGAAGGGACTGTCCCAGATCTGCACTGTTCAGTGCCGCCTTCACTTCACAGTGTATCAAGCACCAGCGCTGCCACGGATCGGTTTCAGATAACCCTCTGTAGATAATTTTATATTTATATATATATAGTTATATCAAAACTGATAGTACATAGTATAACTGGAAGAAAGAACTAAACTTAAAAGGATATGCCAAAAGGATGGAGTTTGTGAACACAATAAATAAAACTTCCCTCCCCCCTCCCAACGCCCCCTCAACAAAACAAAACAAAAAACCAGTTGTAATGTACATGGAAAATTGTGCACAGCAGATTTTTTTTATATAAAAAGTAGATTCAGGAGCACATCCAATTATAAATGATTGTTAGGAAAATCATATAAAACAATGGAATACATAAAAGTGTCACGAGTAACCGTCAGGGTGCGAAATTCCTGGGTGGCCAGATGCCCGTGGCGAGCAGGAAGCATCCTGCAGCATCAAAAGAGGCGGTGGGCGTCCACAAAAGACTCCGCAGGGCGCAGGCGGCAGGGGCAGGTGGAGGTCTGAACCCACGCCCTGACTCGTGATTCCACGGTCCATGTCAACTTCAGAAGGACTCGTCATTTGCTGCCGACAGGTCGCCCTTGGGCGTGGAGGAGCGGGAGGAGCCCTTGTCTGTGCTCTCGGACCCCGAGCTGCTCTGGTTCTGCTGCTCGGACCCTGCACTGGAGGTCACTGTGGACGAGGACGTGGAGGAGGAGCGAGTCTTTTCCTTAAAGTCTGTGATAATGACGGTGACGTTGCCCACAGTTACTGCCAGCTGCTGTGCGGTGCTCCTGTCCACGTTTTTCAGCCGGGGCCTGAAATGCCAGGGGGAGGGGCAGTAGAGGAAGGTGCGGTTTAAAAGCAGCTTCTGGCAGATTGCCACCACACACCAGCATGGGCACCGGGCCCGCCCACCCACACCCAGGCAGCTCCCCCGCCCCGCCCGCCCGCCTCCCGGCGCCCTGGCTCTGCACTGTGACTACCAAGTCAGAAGGCAGCACAGCACTGGTTCCAGGCCCAAGTACCTTGAGGTGTGGTTCGCTTCGCTGGTCTTGGCCGTGGCGTTTGCAGACTGGATGCTGTTGGCCTCGCTGGGAGGATCTTTCAGAATATCAGACTTTGGTCTGGGTGGGAGGAAAGAAGGCATTGGCGCCCGCTGTGGCGCTGTGCTGCGCCCGCAGGCAGCCCCACCGCACCCAGCTCCCGCAACTCACTTGGTTTTCTTGTTGGTGTTTTTCTTGGTGACACTAGGACTGATCTCCTTGTCCTTCTCAGGCTTCTCTTTGTCTTGCTTTTCCACTTTCTCCTTCTTCTCCTTCTTGGGGGGTGGCGGGGTGGCATACTGTTGTGCCACCTGTTGTGCCACCAGCTGAGAATTGATCCGAGGTTTTCTGAAACAGCCAAGAAAAGGCACGGTTTAGTTGCTTTTTAAGTATTTTTTAAACTCATTTTTGCTTTCCTGCCTTATTAGGTATTTTATTATGGACACCTGGCAACTCAAAGCCGAGTCGCGTGGTGCTACCTGGGCTTTACGATCTCTGTACTGACAGACCGAGAGCACAGTCTCTCCTTTTCAAAGGAGGCAACAAGCTCGCATGTGCTGACACAGACTCACACCGCTGTGTGGCCAGTAAGAGGACAGTGCCCTCCGGGTGCCGAGAACACTACTTCTTTTGAGCTGTCAAGATTATACTGACTGACAGCTTTCACACACTCCTGCTGCAGAAGGTTAATCTCGTTATATTAAATGGACATGGGTAATCCCTTGAAAAGAACGAAGTTAGAAGTGTGACACCCACCCCTCAATCTAATTGCCCAGCTCAGGCTGCTCCCTGCAGCTCTGAGTGGCAGGGACAACCCACAGGAGCAATGGAAGGTAACTGTGGCTCACACCAGCTCCCAGGGGCAAAGACTGGAGGTCACTATGGAAAAGTCAGACAGTGACACATTCATCGTGCCATCGGCTATTACATCTGTGCCAGTCTCCGGCCGACACTGGCGCTCAGCACTATTGTTTACAGATCCCACGTGGTGCTGAACACTTTCCCAACACGTGGCCATTGAGATCCAAGGGAGAGAGGAGCGAGAACACCTGCGCAGCTTCTCCCCATGGGTACCTGGACCCAGAGTTGCTGTGTGGACACAGATCTGCTACCTGTCATGACTACCAAGTGACCACAGGTCAAATAGCTTGCACAGTGTGGAGATGTGGGACAGAGGGACAGCTTGTATCCAGGTCAGGACAGTGTACTATGGTGCAAGTTCTCTGCACAACTCAGAAAAGTGTGTGACTAAAAACCCATGAATTGTTTACTTCTGGAATTTTCCACTTGAAGTTTTTTCAAACTGCGGTTGACCACGGGTAACTGAAATTGGAAAGTGACACCTGGGATGAGAGGACTACTGTAATACTAATTTCCAAAGAAATCACCCTCACCTACAGAGACATCCACCACAGAGAATAAACTCCCCAGGTACGCATCCAACTGGGCCGCCTCAAGGCAGGGCCCCCTTCAGGTCCTGAGCTCCCTTCTCCACTCCTCAGTACAGACAAACTGATCAGAGGAAAAGAACGGGGGCTCCAAGAATGGGAGGCCCAAGAGAAAGAGGGCACCTGGACCCAGGCAGAGCTGGTGTGGGAGGGGGAAACAGCCTAAGAAAAACAAATCAACTCTGCTCTTCTTTTACCAGGAACCACATGCTGCCCTGAGCTGAGCTATGAGCCACCCCCTAGTGGGCAGCAGTGTGGAGGGGACCTGGGGCTTCAGTGCTGGCTGGGAGGCGTAAGGCCTGTGGTAAGCACACAGCTGCAGTCTCACAGCCAACTCCACCAGCCACCAGCCACCAGCCACGCTGGCTGAAAAGCAGTCCATGGAAGCACCTGAGAGCATGGACCACAGTGGCCAGATGCCCGCGTTCAGGCACCTGCAGCGCAGCCCCTTCTGTCTCTTCGTACGGTTTCTAACAGCCGAAGCAGCAGCTGTTCTGATCCATGCCATCGTCTCTCAAGGAGGATGGCCATGTTAAGACTTACAGACAATAATGACCACGAGCAACACTTCAGCAACACACTGAGCACAACCCAACCCCTGCCACAGGGACCACCACTTTCTGAATCGGGGTCTGAACAAACCACCATGCACGAACCAATACTCAGGTGCTTTAAACAAAGCGCCTCAGTTTATTCAGTAAATAAGTCACTTGAACTTTATGCAAAAGTACCCCTTGAAGGAGACTTCCAACCCAGCCACCATTTGTATTTTCCCCCAGAGACATGTGACCCAAGGATGAGAGAGGATGGCCGGACCCCAGTGCAAGAGCTGCCCAGAGAATCGAGGGCCAAGGGCCTGGCCACAGACACTCCCCCAGCAGTCACCAGGCCCACCCAACCTGAGTCTGAGAGGCCTGCCCGACTCAGGACACAGGCAGTTTTGTGGTGCCGCTCAAAAGCTGCGCCATTAACTGCCAACCCACCACGCACCTCGACTCACCACGCGTTCAGCCCAGTGCTAGGTGCTCAGCAAAATCAGGAGGTGAGTGAGTGCAGAAAAGGCAACATGTGGTGCAGGTGGGGTGAGAGCGCGGCTCCAGACTGGAGGAGAGCCAGGCACGTGGGGTCACCAGCAGCAGGGACTGGAGACTGCCAGGAAGAACAGAGCTGTCACTGAGCTCTTGCTGAGAGGAGTGGTGCTGGGGGCTGAGGGGGCTCTGCTGCTGAGGCACCCTGTGCAGCCAGCTCCCGGGTCACGAGCTACAGAGCGGGACAAAGACGGGGGCCAGGCACAAGGGCTGTCGTGGGGCAAAGGAGAGTACATACTGGGGAAAGGCTCGGTCCCTTCCACTGAGTCAAGAGGGCTCTGAGGGAAGGTCAGCGGACACTTCTGCTTGGAAGGGCCTCTCAGCTGGCCGTTCCCGCCCAGAGAAGTGGTGGTACGACAGAGGTAGGGTGGAGCTGTGGGCAGAATCTGAAGTTGGAGAAGAGACCGGAGACCATGGAGATGGGCGGCGGTGCCTGTTTTGCTGAGTCGCATGCACTACCTGTCTGTCTCGCGCAAACAGCTAGACATGAAGCACCAGGAGGCAGCCCCCTTATCTCACAAGGCGCCCTCAACAGCCCAACTGCAGTGTGCCTGTGAGTGCTGCTGCTGCGGGGTGCAGGGGGGCGGCTCAGCACTGCAGCCAAGGGGCTCTCAGAAGTTGAGCTCCGGGGCCAGAGCTGCAGGTACCAAAGGTAAACAGCGGCCACAGCCTGGGTGTGCAGCAGAGTGCAACGCTGCCAGCTTCTCCCACTCCTGGGACGTCTGACCAGAACAGTGAAGTGCATGTTCCTTCCTCTGCGCACACACCAAAGTTTCCCAAATGAAAAGGACCCAAGGCTGTGTGGGATGTGACCATCACCCAGAAGAAGAGGGCACCTGCTGGCCCTCGTGTTGCCTGCAGGGTCTTTTGCTCAGATGTTGTTACAAACACCCTTACGTGACATCCTGCTGGCATCACGCATCACCTGCCCACCAGAGCCCCCAGAGCCCTCTGACAACAGAGCACACAGGCATGCATTCCTTCTGACCAGCTGGATGTTTTCCAAACCAGGTCTCTCAGCCAGAGCGACAGCGCTTTCATAAAGTAGGAAAACCCACCTTCTGGGGGAGGGGGTGTACTCTCCCAAGGAAAGGTGCCTCCTGCCCTTCCTTCTTCCAGGCCAAGACTCTCCTGGCTGCTGGGAGAGAAGGATGCGCAGCCCCCACAGAGGGGCCTCAGCCCTCCAGCCCGGCCCTGCAGTTCTGAGGCCAGTCCTCCAGGCGAGGCATGCCAACTGTGTGCAAGCAGGAGAGGCCACCACAGGGCAGGCACACCATAGCAAGACCGAGCACAGCATGCTCCAGAGGAGGGCTGTCCACTTCCTTTTACAAACTGAGAATGCAGGAGCACGATGTTAAACTTGTCCAAAGTTCAGTTATGTGGCATTCAAACCCAGTTCCGCCTGGACTCTCCAGCAACTGCTCTTAAAAAGGTGTCCTCAGCCGGGCACGGCGGC
>PVHX01013040.1:0-56502 GCA_004024805.1 Geosciurus inauris | reverse complement strand
ACTTGTCTTGGACAACTGCAAATCAAATGATGGAAAAATTGAGGGCTTAACTGCTGAATTTGTGAACTTAGAGTTCCTCAGTTTAATAAATGTAGGCTTGATTTCAGTTTCAAATCTCCCCAAGCTACCTAAATTGAAAAAGCTTGAGCTCAGTGATAATAGAATCTATGGAGGTCTGGATATGTTAGCAGAAAAACTTATTTATGCTGAACGTAATAAAGACCATTAAAAGGTTATGTAGGTGTAACTGTGAACATATACTAATGATACAAGCATAGGTAATATTTATAGTGCTCACTATTCCCACATACTGCTATACACTTGACATTTATTGTTTACCCTCTTAACATTCTTATGAGGCAGCTACTCTTATTATAATTTATGAAAGAGGAAATTGAAAAATAAAGAATATGAATAACTTGTAGAAAGTAACACAAAAAGTGGTAATGCTGGAACTAAACCATGCATGTCTGACTACAAAGTCCAGGTAATCAACTACTTCACTAGACGTTTTCAAGTATGCACTTCAACCCAGAAGAACATAAGATTCTTTTTTGTTTTGTTTAAACATGGTGTCATTTTTAAAATACCTTTATTTTGTTTATTTATTTATATATGGTGCTGGGGATTAAACCCAGTGCCTCATACATGCTAGGCAAGCACTTTGCCACTGAGCCACAACCCCAGCCCTTGAACATAAGATTCTTTTTTTTTTTTTTTTTTTAATATTTTTTAAGTTGTAGACGGACACAATGTCTTTATTTTATTGCTTTGTATGTGGTGCTGAGGATCGAACCCAGGGCCTCACGCATGCGAGGCAAGCGTTCTACCACTGAGCTACAATCCCAGGCGAACATAAGATTCTTTATGTCATAGCTCACTAGTTTGTCAAAGGGTATTTAGGCTTGAAAGACAGGAGTGACATCAATAAACACAAACCTCTACTCATGATTAAACTCAGACCCAAATCATGTATCAACAGGATAGTAAAATTTTTGCTGTGATACTTAAGTGGAAAAAAGATTAGTTAAGATGAGAGAAACAAACAGTTAGTGAAGGGGAAATATAAAATAAGAAATAAAATTGTGGAAGCTATATATAAGACAAAACCATAATTCATTTGTCCAGTCCATTCCCCAAACAATATCAGGGTTATTGAAGAATATAAAGGTAAATGTATACAAGAAGCCCTCTTGTCCTACCTTGATAGGGACTAACAGTTGATTTTTCAAAAATGTTTAAGGCAGAGGGAAAGATAAAAATGATACATGTATTAACACTTCAACTTAAAATATACAGATTAACCAAAATTTGATGTAAAGTCAAGGCCTTTCTGTTTGAACATGAGTTCCAATTTTTCTTTCTTGTATAAACTGCACTAAAATATATAGCCTAAGCCAGTCATGGTGGCACATGCCTGTAATCCCAGCAACTTGGAAGGCTGAGGCAGGATCACAAGTTGGACACCAGACTCAGCATTCTAGTGAGGCCCTCAGCAACTTGGCAAGTTACCATTTCAAAATGAAAAATAAAAAGGGCTGAGAATGTAACTCAGTGGGAAAGTGCCTCTGAGTTCAATCCCCAGTACCAAAAGGAGGAAAAAAACCAAAAAGAAACCCTGAAACAAAAATGTATATTTAGTTAAAATTTCTTAAAAAAAAAAAAAAAAACTTAGCCAACCTAAGTATAGGTAGATTTTAGAAGTATTTTTACTCTAATTTTTATAGTATTTTTAAAGCAACTTACTTTTACTGACATCTTAATTGGGTTTTTGCAAAGATTTTAATACAAATTTTTGTAGATAAAACAACTCTCTTTATAATAAATGATTTTTCTTTTTGCATTCACATTAGTTAATATATGTGATTTAATCATGTTATACTTAATGTAACTGCCTCTTAGTAAGCACCATCCACTAGAGGGATAACAGAAGTACCCAAGTGTATTAGAAGGTAACCTACTCACCTCTAACATACACCTTGTTCTGACAACAGTCAGTAGGTATCTCAAAGAGAATCAAAAGAATTTATCATGTAAGTGATTAGGTGAAGTTCAGTTGAGAAAGCTTCTCCTCTGGCCTGGGGAAATAGCTCAAGTGGTAGAACACTTGTCTAGCACACATGAGGCCCTGGGTTCACTCCCCAGTACCAACAAAGAAAAAAGAAAAAAAAATGGATTAAAGAGAAAGCAAGCTTCTCTTTTAACTGGAACAACTAACCCACCGTGTCTAGGGAATTGTTATATGCAGAAAGCAGATAAGAATGTAAAATAGAATTCAGAAGCCTAAAAAACACCTTCAGATGCCACCATGTTTGAGAGGTACCAACTATCAAAGATTGTTATATGTGTCTAGGGAATTGTTATATGCAGAAAGCAGATAAGAATGTAAAATAGAATTCAGAAGCCTAAAAAACACCTTCAGATGCCACCATGTTTGAGAGGTACCAACTATCAAAGATTTAGATTTAGAAATAAGATACAGAGTATAAAATCCTGCTGGGGTAAGAGGTGGGGTAGCACAGTGGTAGAGCTTATGCTCAGCATGCACTAGGCCCTAGGTTCAATCGTATCACCAAACAAAACGAAACAATATCTGAGCTACTGCCCATAACTGAAAGGACAGTGATGACCTAAAGAGTAGTGGAACAGTCAATTGAAACATGAATAGATTTCAATAAGAGGGAATTGATTATAGTTTGTCATATTTCAATCTCTAAAACTATACAATTTTGTGATGTCTTCTGCTGTTTTTCAATAATAAACTATTTGAGAAGTATCAGAAACAATAATAGGAACATCAAATCATTTGACAGATGAACTTTAACAAAAAACATTTTCCCCTAAATCCAAGGCATAATCTGGGGAAAATTATATAATTAGAATTAAAGTAAATTAATATGAAGTTAGAAGAAGGGGTAGCTAATAGATCAATGTTATGTTGTATGGACAAAGGAAATAGTTTAAAATAAATCTAAGCTAAACACACAACATGTTAATACAATCTTTAAAAATTGCTCATTAAAGCAATGATTTATTTCCAGAATGGGGAAAGGTAGAAATTACTAGACATTTGGTACAGTGACAAGAATTCCACAACACAATAGAGAACACCTATCTAATGGTGAGAACAAGAAAATAACAGCAAATTTTAATCTCAGTGTTGGAAAGCTAAATCTGATCTTTTCTGGTACTTAAAAATAAGAAACTCAGTCATAACTGCAATGCATCCCCAGGCCTAAGTAAGCTGTACCTCATATATGAGAGTAACTTTCCAGTAACAAGTCTTTAAAACAAGTCAAAATTGGCACAGAGTGAGCTATTTCTCCCTTTTCTGTGAATCCTCAGAATCACAGAGGGAGGAGAAGCATGCCTCATTTGTCACACCTGCTTCTATTCTAGCCTCAGTCTGAACAATGTATAAAATGGTGAGTCATGCCTTTCGGTGAGTAACAGCTCTTAACAACATAATAGGGTTATCTGTTTTAGTCTGCTTAGCTGAAAGAATTCAAGCTAAGAATATTACTGATGCCCTGTGTAATTTCAGAATGTTTCATCAATTTATTGAACAAGTGTTTATGGAATATCTACTATAAATATCTACTATTTGCCAGGCATTGTGCTACAGACCAAGATATAATAAAAACGAAGATACTGTTTCTGTCTTACAGGAAGACTAGACATAAATTACACATATATTAAATAGTAATAAAAAATGATGACGGAGCACTTACTATGATACCAAACTGTTCAAAATTATTTTCTCATTAATCCTTCTAACAGTCTTACGAAGTAGGTACTAGTATTATGTGCTTCCCACAGATGAAGAAACACAAACCATGGAACTATAGTTCTATAAACTATAGAATATGTGTCAAAAACACAGAACTAAAATGTGTCAGTTAGGAATCGAATCCAGGCAGTAGGACCCAGGATACAGAAAGTCTATTATATAACCTTACGCTATACTATAATGCTAAATAATTTAAGACTTGGATTTGTAATAAATTCTAAGATGGAAAAGCCCATTGTGCACAGAGTACATAACTTTACCATAATTCTAAGCTTCTCTTTATATCGTAATGGTGTGACAAAATATTATTCATGCTTTTTTTGGGGTAGAGGCCTCTTTTAAATTAAACAAGGAAGAGCAACTCAGTTTCACATACTTTTTGCTCACTTATTAAAAACTTAACCTCAGTTGTAGCTCAGTGGTGGAGGCTAGCATGCATACACAAGGCCCTGAGTTTCATCTCTAGCATGGCTCAAAACAAAACCAAAGCAACAAAACAAAACAAACAAAAAACAAGAGCACTTTAACGAGTGAAAGTAAAAACAGCTTCCCTTCTTACCAAAGGAAAAAGTGGAAAATCCAGAGAAGAGAAAAGTAGAGAAAGGTACAGAAAGATGAATAGGATCTTGCAATTGCCATTATATGACATTATCATCAACTATTATTATTGGGTAATGTGTTCTGAGTCCGTTGTAAACATTTAAGTCTGTAAAAATGTATAATACTTACAAACGCAATGGGCACTGCTATACCATTTTATAGATGAAAAAACTGAAGCACAGAGAGGTTACATATAACTTGTCCAGTATCACACAACTAGCAAGTGGCAGAATCTGAACTACCATAACATCAATTGCCAGTGTTAATGTAAAACAACCATCTGCTTTAGGGATAGCTTCAGTTACCTTAATATAAAAATAGGAAATTTTGCGGGGAGAAGATGTTAAACAGAGAAACTTATTTTATCTCTAAAGGTTCTGAAGACTCCTCTTATGTGACTATACATCATAGACACCAAAAATCAACTAGACCTCTAAAAAGTGTATTTGGCCGTGAGTTTCTCATTAGATGCTTTCCTTTTCCCGCATCCACTCCCACCAGTTTTACATAACCCCTCTTTCACTCCTCCTCCTCCTTAACAAAATAACAACAAATATCTGTCAAGTGTAGACCACTATAGCTAAGGGTTTGGACTGTAATTCAGGAAAGCAAAAAAGCAGGATCACTTTAAAATAAATTCATGGCCTTTATGAATTTGTATTCTTGACCTCTTCAAAAATAGTGTAGTCTCTAAAACCCCAGGTCCTTATTCCTCTCCTCTGTCTTTTAGCATGTGTTTTTCTCTTTGGTCTTTTAAGTGGATCTTTCTTTTCCTGTCCTCCCCCACCCCCCAGCATAGGAGATAAGTGGATCTTTCTTAATGTTTGTTTATTTCTTGACTTTCCCAGAGAGTAGGTACCTACTGGAGTCCTGATCTCTTATGCCTAAATTGCTTAATGATTAACCTGATTATGGTTTATTTTCTTCACTAAGATTAGAACCATAATAATTCAAAGGGCTAATGAAAGATAAAACCGGCTAACATGAAAATTCCTTGCAAATGCTTATGAAATATTTACTTCTGACCTTTTCCATTTCCATTCTTTTTCATAAACAAATGTTATCTACTCTTACCGTTTCATGTATACTCTCTGTAGGTATAATTTTTAAATTTATATCTTAAAACATCACTTATTTGAAGTGCTACAACCACATTTCTGCTCTGATATTTAGCTACTGCCTTGAACTCAATGTGCCTCCTCTCAAAACCAGCGGTCCTTCTAATCTATTCCTACTAATGAAGTCAATTCCCACTCTTATATCTCAATCATTTTTGCTAGATCTTTCATGTCCCTAAATAATCAGTCAACATTATTTATTTCTTCAAAATCTTTCTCCTTTTTTTTCACTGCTACCATCTTTACCATTGTCCCAAAGGCCTCCTCAATCCACAGTATCCTTTCATGAAACTTTATCATTTCACTTTTTAATCCACAAAATAAATGTTTTTCATATTTAAAAAGAAACATTGATTTATAAATATTGAATTGTGATTTACCTGTTGAATCTGAGTAAACTGTAACTTTTCCATAATCTTCTGGAGTACCAGATAATTACTGTCATATTTTGTAATGTACCATTCTTTTTTTTTTTTAAATGATATAACATTTCTTAGTTAGCAATGTATGCTTTTTGAACACTTACTTGTTCCACATGATTTGTAGTGTTTATGTAAAGAAAAAAACAGACTATTTAACAAATAAGCTTTAGAGATGCCAGTTTAAACAGTTAAATAGGTTCCCTTATTGCAGGACTCCTTAAAACTTTAGAAATGCTAAATTGTTAGTTTCTCCATCGTCATTCTTGAAATGAAGGATTCCTTTCTCTTCCCACTACAGCCTGACTCCATTCCAAATCACTACTTACTCATTTGAACTATACACCTTCCAGCTTGAAGCAGATTCGTTTTTTTATCCTTGTCTCTTGATTCTCAATCTTTCTCCAGAAAGATACACATGCTTCTTTTATTTCATGATCTCTATTTTTAAAATGATACACAGGCCAGATGGTCTAAGTAGTATGGTCTAAGTAGTATATCTAAGTATATGTTCCTAAATTTGGGAACATATACAGGTAGGCAGTAGTATGTTGGGATATGCAAATTCATAGGAGAAAATGTAAGACATTTTTTCTGAAGAATGAGTTCTTTTTAAATATTTTTTGGGGAAACACTTTTACAATACAATAAAAATAAATGGAATCTATTTTTTAAAAAGTAACACCTTCTAGGAATTTCCAGGTTTACTTTTGGGTTCAACACTCTAACCCTTTTGGTAAGCATGCAAATTTCTCTGCCCCAAAGTTACTCCCAAGGAAGAGTCTAAGAAGCACTGATGTAGGTCAATGGAAAAGAAATGTAGAAAAGGGGACTAGCACTAAGAAAATAGTTCCTCTGTGCCAAGTAGTATACTAAGTATTTTACATACATTATCTTTTTTAATGCCTACCATGATTCTACAAAGAGGCATAATTTCATGAATTTTATAGGAGAGAAACTTCAGAAGAGTTAAGCTGCAAAGCTTACAGTGGTCAAATATTTTATTATGTAACAGAGGGCTAAAGTATATATATTAATCACTGAAGTACTGATTGATTTCCATGAGAAAAAAAATAGCTAGGGCCCACTCTTTTAATTTATCACCAATTTATTTATTTCTAATGTAGATCTTGATGGAAATGAAGTTCATATGTACTAGTAAAAACTTATTAGTAATATTAAATTCCCAGATATTCAGAAGTGTCATCACAATTGTGTTTAAGCTTTAGCCAATGAAAACTAGACTTTTATATGTGTAATTGCTATATACTATTTATTCACTAGCACATTTCCCATCAAATAAAAATAATGCCTACTATCAACTAAGATTTATATGATATATATATATTTTTACATGAATAAGATTTTAGAAAGTAAGCCTAAAGATGTCAAACTATTTTGAAATTAAGGCTTAATTTTTTTCACAGAATATTATCACTTAAATCTACAGCTTAAATCCCTTGTATAACTGAAATAAACTGAATGACTCTTACTTTAACAAAACCTAACACATGATACACAGATTTATCAAATCAACTTAATATATCTTTCAGGAACATATGCACTGAGTGACGACCCAAACATGAAAAAATATCAAAGCACATGCCAAAGAAAATCACTTGAAAAATGAATAAATCTGCCTCAAAAAAAACTTATTTAAAAGTGTCAAAATCAGTCTGTTATTAATAAGAATTGTTGTTTCAGAGATAATGGCATACAACATCCTTTGTTCTATATCTATACATTTTTAAGGATAGACTAATCAAAAAAGAGCATTAGCTTTTTAATGAAAACAGTTATTGGACATGTAAATTTAAAATCTCTATTTTTAACTTAAAGGACAACAATTAAAATGTGAATATTCAATTTAATTTGTTAATTACAGATGACAGAAGCAAGATCTTTCTACTAATGATATGACTGTATGAGTGATTAATATCTTTCATTATCTTTTAATATATTAAAACACCCTATTTAAAGGTTTCCTCAACTGTGAACAAACTCATATGTACAGATTTATAGACAATGTTCTCAAAAATGAAAGGAACAGAAGTTAAAAAGTATAATGACAAAATAACAAAACTGTTTCCCCTCCTAACTGTAAATTAAAGAAATCTAGTCATGTCTGTAAAGTATTGGCTCTCTGAATAACATGCAGTGAAGAAGAGCAACTCAAAGAGATAATAACAGAAAGAACAGGCCCAAGTGAAAATGCCTTTTTTTTTTTTTTTTGAGGTGCTGAATTTATGTCTAAATATTCTAATTTTGAAAAATCAAGTTCCCACGTTTGGAACATTTCTAAGTTACCATGGTTAGCTGAATAATTAAAAAGATAAAATAATTAAGAGCCAGAAACACAGGGAGTCGTTTGAGAAATTCAATCTATAGATTCAGTATACCTTAAGTTGATAATTATCAAATGATCTGAAAATATTAGTAAAAATGGTAAATTATGAATTTAGCCTGAACTCAACTAGGAAAATAGACAAAAATCAACATAACTAGAAAATAGTGTGAAGTTTTTAAAAAAAAAATCCTTAAACTATGCAAGAACTTCCCTTTATTTGCAAATATTCCAGTTAATGAAATAGGAAAGATTTAAGGAAGCATGTTTACAAAAGTCTAGGTTTCCATACTATAGTTTTTCTAAAAAGTATTTTATTTATAAGGATATTTCAATAGGAAGTAGAGGTCTATTCTGGAATCATAATCTTAGAAGTAAAGCAATCTGATCTTCATATTTATATTTTAAAATTGAGTTATTAAATAACTTTCCTTGCAATGAATTTAAAATTCTTCCTTTTAAATATGAGACTATTTTTAAAGGTTTACAATACATATAAACACATAAAGAACACAAGTAAAAATTAAGTAAATGTGTCTAATGACAGTTTCTTAATGGCTTCCCTGAAAACGAAGTCACATTTTCTTAGGCTGCATTTCTTCTACAAAGCTCAAAGTAGGCCTTTTAGCTTAAAATCCGTGTAACACACAAATACTCTACTCAGCATACTCACAGCCTTTCATTTTTGTTCCTCATTCGTCAATACTATATTGTATTCCCCCTTTTTCAGGCTTATTTACTGATTATGTTGCTATCAGATCTGATGCATTAGTAATGATCCACACTTCAAATCTTCTTCAGCCAGTTCTTCACACTGCCCAGAACTTACTGTGCATTACAGGTGACACTTCTTATAACAGATGTTGATTATGGTCCCAATGCACTAGAGATGCTCCCAAAGGGGCTTAGAACCCCTAACAACATCACCTGCTTCTTTTTGTATCCAGAGAAGCACTGTGGTATTTGTTTTGAACTACTAATGATTTCAAGAAAGATTATACAGATGAGTTCTTTTCATTAGGTTTCTTGACAGAGGCTTATTTTTTCAGAATACTGCAGCAAATATAGATTGTATGATTCCGCTAGGAAAAAAATTTATACAATTATTTTCTTGTGGCGCAGTTTAATTTACACTTCTGTTAGAGCAAATTGCTGGAAGAACTGGTTCTTAGGCTTCTAATGGCGCAGCGTTAACAGAGTGAATGATTCACGGATGTTCTTCTTAACATTCAGAGTAACACGGAAAGCTAGCAGTGCAGCATAGGTCCAGAGCTGATGAATGGTGCAGTGCTGCTGTTGTCATAGCAACCAAGAGGGGAAAAGCAGCACCATATAAGGAGCTGTGACATGGATTCTGGGAACAATTTATATTAAAAAGCTGTAAGCTCCTCATGCCTTAAAGCTATAAACCCCTCTCTTTCTGATTTCTCCCCAGGTTTTACTCTTTTGAATTTCTGAATCTGAGCTGTGTGAATACATATTGAAAAATATAGTAAGTAAACACTAAAAAAACTATATAGTGAGGGAATTTAAAAGATTAATTATACTTTAACAAGCTAATATGTCTGGAGTAGTTTCATAATATATTGGGTTAAATGCTAAAATTAGTGATATTTTCTTGTATGCTAAGGAACTTCTAGAGTTTGAGAAAACAGAAAATTTACTTTAAAGTACTTGTGTTAAAACTTACGTACCTTTCATTCAGATGCTATGCATCATATATACCAAAAATGCAGCATCATCAACTAATAAAGTAACAATGATACAATTTCAAATGATAGGAATTCCAGAGAGGTATGCCATCTCTAGAAGCAGAAAGGTTCAAAAGACACTAATTTCACTAAAAATGTACATAACCTTCATTCATGATCAAAGAAATTTCTGCATCATTCTCTGCATCATATGCTTCTGCGTCCTATGCTTCTTCTGAAGGCCTCTCCCTACTGGGCCTGGAGAACTTTCTCTTGTCATAGTTTCTCCTCACCTGCCAGGACTCAAGAAGATTTTCTTCCGTTTCAGTGGATAGCAGGAGAGCTTCCAAAAGAATTCATGGGAGAAGGGGGAGCTAGGGAAGGTGTCAATGCATGGATTGCTGTAATGGTGCTCTCTCTGTAGTATTCTAGATATAGCTCTAAAATGATTTGTTCAGAAAGAAAATCTTTCATTAGATTCCTGAAGCATGGACCACTGGTGTTATATTATTTCATCTATTTAGACAAGGCAATTCTATGTGAACTTGTTCTATTTCACATCAGTGTGTTTCTTTTCCATAGCTGCTTATTTAATGAAATATTTAGAGAGAATATATAGCAAAAAATAGGTAAACTTATTATACCGTCCTCTTACATGGACAGCAGTATAATAATAATATTATTGTTATTCTAGTATAATTATGTATTTGTTGGTCAAAGATTTTTGATGCATTAATATTTATAGAGATAAATAACAACTACCTCAGTAAAATGTGACTAAAAAAAAAAACTGCAATGCAGTGGGAAGGATGTGCATTAGACTAGTCTTCTAACTGTAGCTGTGATAACAGCTTAACTGCTTACCAGACATAACCTTGGGTAAATCACTTAAACACGCCAAACCTCAGATTATCAGTAAAGTACAGGTAATGACATTTACTATCTTCTTCATAAAGCTATTTTGGGAATAAAATAATAAGCAAAGACTTGAAATTCTAAAACCTTGTGCTCTCGTAAATGCCTAATTAAGAAAAATAACAATAATGAAAATGAGAAATGTATTTCAGAAGAAATCAACAGACACAGAAAATGGTCTGAACGGTTAAATATTTTTCCAGGCTAGTTTTTATGCTCGATTGGATATTTACTATTTGTTCTCATCATATTTTACATATTTGTCACAAAGAGCTTTTTCTTTTTACAATTATAGTAAACAGAGATGCTGTGGACCAGCGTTATAGGATTATTTAAGATTATTCCAAAGCCCAATATGATTTATAAATGTCTTTAGTAAATGGCAACTTGGCAACAAAGAAGTATACACAGTTTCTATAGAAAGGTAATACTAAACAACCTGCAAAGTGATGGACTTGCTTCAAATAATCTTTATGTTTTATCTCACCTGACTAAAACTGTAGGGTAAACATAAAAACAAACACTGATGCTTGATTTAACATTTTTATGGTCAGCATACCTCAGTTCTTTGTTTCCTTAACAGTCTAATCTCTTCTATCTAATAAGCTTTTAGGATCAAATGTTGTCTTGCCGGGCTGGGGCTGTAGCTCAGTGGTAGAGCACTTGCCTCGCAAGTGTGAGGCACTGGGTTCGATCCTTAGCACCACATAAAACTACATGAATAAAGCTATTGTGTCCATCTACAACTAAAAAAATATTTACAAAAATATTGTCTTGTCCAGTTATTTTTGAGGAAAATACTCTTCAGTTGTGACTTCTGGGAATAGCAGTAACTCAGTGCTGTAGGAAAAAGAAAGCAAGTTTTTTTTTCCACAGCCCCTCTCTCCAAATCAAGGTAAGCTGATCTAATCCATGCACTAAATGGATTTCAGAATAATTCTGAAAAACTGAAGACTTGAAAAACAAATCATTTTCCCACTTAATTTTAATTTTGTTTGTGCTCTGTAGGAGCTGACTGGGATGAGGACATGGTTAAGATACTTTAATAGACAAAATACATAGGTTTGGTTTTGTTTGAAAATTAGGTTTAACTTAAAATAAGGGTAAAGAGATTTGAGGAGCCAACCTATTCTCTTGGATACTAATTTTTAATTCTCTTATGATTAATTTATAAGTACTCTAAAACTTAGATTAATTTTATACTTTTTTGTTTTTATTTTTCTTCCAGTCTTCACCCATTTTAAGCTTTCTGTAAAGAGTAGTCAGGAATGATAAATGCTTTAGTGCTTAGAGACAAGGTAATTCTTATCATGAGAGGAATATGTGAATTTTCTATTCTCACAGAAGTAAGAAAATATCTGTCCTACTTGTTATGGCAATTCAAGTCCTGGCCAGATTTCTGTGTGGGTTTATGACTTTTCTTTGAATAGCTCTAGATCAGGACTTCAATTTGCAATAGTAGGTTGATTAAGAGGGAAGAGAAAGAAAAATGCTCAGTGGTAGAACAATTAACTAGTGAGTATGAAGCTCTGGGTTTGATCCTCAGCACCAAGGAAAAAAGGAAGGAAGGGATAAAAGATGGGTGAAAGAAAAAATGTATTTTAAAAATCATACTAGTAGCTCTTACATGTAAGCCAACTACTTCAACTCGTGGTCAATAAAAGAGCAATATCGTTACAACTCTGAAAAATAAACTGGGAGGACTGGACATTGAAAAGTAGTATTTCTGCCTAATGAATGCCATGAATGATATTTAAGAGATTTCTAAAGATAATTTTCATCATACTCAGTTTTCACTCTGTATGTCAACTTAACTAAGACCTGAATAAAATTTCCCCAAATGTGTGATACTACCTAAATTATAATACAACGCTTGAAAAAGATTATTATGTGGCAGGTGGCTCCTTCAGAATGTTTTTATTGATAAGTAGAGTATAAAAGTGCTTATTGTGCTATAAGGACATATCAAATCCTCTCATTTTACTTACATCATTCAACTAATCTGCACTTGTAAACTTTACTAAACATACACATAGATGTATATACAACTTTTTTTTTTTTTTTTTAAAAAGAAACACTTTCATTAGCAAAAATGTAGACTTTAACCAGAAAAGGGAAAACATGGATGGGTGTTCAACCAACTTTGGTATAACTCAGAACACTGCTCATTATGTTGTCTGACAAAATCATAAACAGACTATTAATATCACAGCCAATTCCAGAATGACCATATTTCTAACTTTTTGAAATTTGGTTAATGACATGAAATAATGATTGACATTTATAATAGGGATGGTATATTCATAATAACAAAAAGGCCAGCTGAAACGAAAATGTCCTTTGGAACACTCTGCCTTCTGGTGCTTAAAATTCTTACCAGACAGAGAGTATTCAATCATGCTATATGTTATTACTCTTATTGGCTGGATATACCAATTTGGGTCTATAATTTTCTTTCATGAGAAAAAAATATGGTCTATCTAGCATTTATCAAAAATTTCTTTTATAATATTAACATATATATATTCTTTGTTCAGTTTTATATAATCCCATGTTATATAAATATAACTTACTTCCTGTTTAAAGAGTCACTAAGGAATTTTTTTTGAATTGTGGGTATTTACTTGCCTTTGTGACTGCTTTGTGACTGAAAAGTATTCTTACTAGACAGGATTACCCCTTACATTCAATATTTGATACTTTTTAAACTGCTCAAATTCCATAGGAGAAAGCAGGAAAGAATAGGGTCAATTAAGCGTAAAACTAAGTCTTCCTAGGAACTGTAGTATAAAATCACAGTGAGTTTTCTTTTTCTTATTTTTTGGTGCCAGGACTGAACCCAGAGATGCTTAACCACCAAGTCACATCACCAGCCCTTTTTTATGCTTTTATTTTAGAGACAGGGTCTCACTAAGTTGCTTAGTGCCTCGCTAAGCTGCTGAGGCTGGCTTTGAACTCGTGACCCTCCTGCCTTAGCCTCCCGAGCTGTTGGGACTATAGGCATGCACCACCACACCTGGCTCCCAGTGAGTTTTCAGGAGAACATCACAGATGTAGCATGGACATTCTTCCTATAATCTTCATGGTATTTTCCATGTTAAAAGTGATATCTATCTCTTGGAATCACTGCACAATAGTTAGAAAGATACAAGAGATTATTTGATTGAATGATGGCCAACTTTCCTACCTGGTATGATTCCTTTTATAATATCCCACCTCTCCACTTTCTCTCATGGACTTAACATTTTAAAAGATTTTCAATGTGTTTAGTAATTTATTTATTTTTCATTTATTTGGAGTTTCAAGTAAAATTAGTTATCATAGCAAGGTGATATAATTCTGTGCAAAGCAAAATAAGGTAGTCTATATAATTTTATCTTTTACGCTTTTTAAAAAAAATATTGAGAATTGCATACAGCATAGGGCATCAAATGTGATGAAGCTGAATGGTGATAAAGAAAATGCTATTTAAAAAAATAAGCTACTGCAAGTCATACTTAAGTGTTTGTTACAATATGCACCAGGCACAGAGAGTAATGCTTACAAATTTTTTTATTGTTTTCAACCTAAAGTATTATTTTTACTTTCTATACAAAGAAAGAGAAGCTCAAAAAGAGTTAATCTGCCTGATAGTGAGCTTACAAATAAATTAGTGTGGAACTGTAACAAGGTTGTTTGGCTCTTTAACTTAGTCACATTATAAATATTCCATAAAGATCTGTGGAAAACAAATGTGGTTTTATAATGTGTCCTCACTGTTAAACATGCTTCTTGATTCTGACTGTTTGCCTTCCTGGACCTTTGTTACCTATCCCTACATTCCCTCAGATTTACAGGTTCCACCCACTTCATGTGACAACCAGCAATTACCCACTGCTGATCCAGTTCTAATGTTTAGGGTCTGTGTAGGTCTTCACTTCATGATTGCTACCCAATTGTGTCTTACAAAGCTGCCTTCTTCACCTCAGATCCTAGATATCCCTGATTTGACCCTTTACTGGCCACAGTTCTAAAAGGTATGCTGGACAAAGTCAATTCTATACTTCAGATTTTAAGGAAGCAGATATCCTTTAAAATTATAAAGAAAAGAAGTAATGAGTCAATGGTCAGTAATTTTAAAAGGGAAAATGACTTAAGAGTATTGATTAAAAATAAAAAGAAATTTATACATTCACAAACATCTGGAAGCATCTAAAGAAATAAATATGGCCACATTAGGAATTTTACTAATGTAAGTAGTAGTAGTAAGTAAAAGTAGTATTTTGGGGGTGCTAGGGATTGAACTCCAAGCCTTATGCATGCTAGGCATAGCTATATCCCCAGTCCTGATGTAGACAGATTTATGTGCAAAAAAGAAATATACAAAGAGAGGAGAAGCATATAATCAAAGGTGAAGTGTTGAAAATCCTCTAATTATACAAAGAAGAATAAAGCCCCAATTGAGAAAAGCTATGTGTTTAAGGTAGCAAAGAATTATAGGAATTCTCTGGAATAAAAACATGAACAAGGAAAGGACTAATTCACTGCATGGGAAAGATAATAATGTAATTATTTATAAATTTCCACATATGAATCACCTTTTATGACCTAAAGTGTCTGCTAAATTCTTGACAGACATGATACCTTATCTAATACATAAAATATTCTGTAAAGTACAAATAACAATAGCAATATCATACAGATAAGAAAATGGACTCAAAGTACTCATATGATCTGACCAAGGTCATACAGTTGAGAAGTGGTAGAGTCAGCCACGTGTGGTGGCACATGCCTATAATCCTAGTTATCTGGGAAACAAATAGGATTACAAGCTTGAGTCCAGCCTGGGAAACTTACAGCCTGTCTCAAAATAAAAAGAGCTGGGGATGTAGCTCAGTGGTAGAGCCCCTCCCAGTTCAATTCTTAGTACCATCAAATAAATTAATTTAAAAAGTGGCAGAGTCATGGCCTGCACCCAAGTACATTTGACTCCAAAGTCTACCATACTCAACAATATCCTGCTCCAAGTGAGAGACATAGAACAATTACTTAATCCTTGGGTGAAGGTTGTCAGAATCAAATGAAGTTGTTATGTCAACCGTAACAAAAATTAAATAAAGCATAACATTTTGAAGGAAGGGTTCTCACCCATGATTGCCTGATACATAGTAATTTTCACAAAAGACTGCCAGAACTACAACCTTGCATAAAGGTCATCACAACTTTACATGAAATATACTTCTTTAAGGACATAATCCCAACAATTGTCTTTCCAACTCCATATTGGCACCACCCATGTCGTTAATCCTCGTGGCCATGAATTATTCTTTGGAAAGTTTTAATGTAACCTTCCTTATCTTTACCTTTAAAACTTCCCCTTCCCTCAAGTACTTTGAATATGCTTATAATTTATTATGGTAAGTATATTTCCAAATTTAATTCATCTTTAGAGAAGCTTTCTCTGATTATTATTCAGGTTGATAATTGCTATGGTTTGAATGTATCCCTTCCAAAAATCAGGTGTTGAATCTTAATGGCCAATGTGATGATATTAAGAGGTGGACCCTTTAAGAGGTGATTAGGTAATGGGAGGTCCTTCCATTGTGGATGTGATTAAGGCCCTCATAAGAGACTCCACACAGCATTCAGCTCTCTTGCCCTCTCCTGTCCCACCATGTGATGACACAGTGTTCCTCCCTTCCAAAGAAGGCAATAACAAGGCACCATCTTGGAAATAGACAGCAGCCTTCACTAGACAGACAAACCAGCCAGTGCCTTATCGTGGATCTCCCAGTCTCCAGAACTATGAGACAATAAAGTTCTTTTCTTTATAAATCACCCAGTTTCATTTTCTTATAGCAGCACAAATAGACTAAGACACACCCCTTATTTTGCTTTAAATGTTCTCCATTAAGGAAAATTTTATTTAAATTAAAAAGAATAAAATAAACATCATTAAGAGGTCACTGAAATATGTTATGAGAAAAATGAGTTAAAAAACACATCATCAGAATACAGGCCTATAGAATTTATACTTCCAAATTCTAAAAGAACACGAAGAAATGAATATGAAACTACTAAAAGTAGTCTTTGTAAAACCATGTAGGAAATCCAGAAGGCTATAGAACTAAAGGGTAGCAAAAATATGGACATTGATATGAATTCTTTGCAAAAGGAAAAATGTTCACTAAGAGTGGATAAGGGGTTACAAGGCACAACCTTACATAAAATATACTTTATGTGTGGAGGGTCTGCAAAGAGCCACAGAAAAAACAACCCAGCTGTGTGGGCAACAGTCTCTGACCCAGTGATCCAAAGTCTGGTGGAGACAGATGCTAAAGGAATCTTATGTTCATTTTGATATTTTTACTAGGCCAGAAGATGAAGGGAATAACATAGTTGTAATATCGTTACATTATACTGGCCTTAAGCGCAATCTCTAAAGCTACAGAAAATCAGACATGATAGCTTGCTTTCCAAAATATAAAGGATTGTCAAATGAAGGATGAGATTAATTTATGTTATATGGTTCTAAAAGGCATAACAGGACTAATAGGTAGCAGCAGCAACTGAGGGGTACATTTCACCCATATAAATTAGAAAAACAATGGTTAAAACTGTTTTAAAAAAAAATCAGACTGTTACAAAGGAGAAAGCTCACCATCATTGAAAGTATTCACAAAGAAGCCGCTATTGACTATCCATTTAAGATTGCTGTGAAGATTAAATTTGTTCACATATGTAAAGTACCTAGTACTGTCTGGAATGCAGTAATCACTCAATAAACATTACCTATAATTACTATAACTATTATCATTATTAAAAGTTTAGTCAAAACAACACAAAATCATCTGGGCTATTAACTCTAGGAATCTGATTTCTATGGTTACAAGGGTAGTTGTAGTTTTAGGTTTTCTTGTGTCAATTTTACAAGTTTATTTTCTACCATTCCGTCCAGTTTTTCTGAGTTTCCTATAAAGCTATATACTATATTCTCTTATAATAAATTACTACTAGTGGCTAATTCATTTATTGTGTTTTATGTTCCATGTTTATCTCTATTTCTCCCTTTTTCACTTCAATCATTCCTCTTAAAGATTCTTCTATTCTCTTAATTTTTTCAAAGAAATAGTTCATGCTTTCATTGATTAAGCATTTTTTTAGTTTTATTCATTTCTGCTTTAATTTTTTTTTTTTAAAGACCAGTCTGAGCAACCTATCAAAACCAGTCTTTTTTTTTTTTTAGTTGTAGGTGGACACAATGTCTTTATTTTATTGCTTTGTATGTGGTGCTGAGGATCGAACCCAGGGCCTCACGCATGCAAGGCAAGCGCTCTACGGTTGAACTACAATCCCAGCCCCTCTGCTTTAATTTTGATCACTTTGTGTTTACTCTTCCTTCTTTTAACTCTTTGAGATAAATGATTAATTTATTTTCAATATTTCTTATTTTCTTATTAAAATTAGTTCAGAATTTGTTTTCTAATAAAAGCATTCAGGGTAATGATTTTTTATTGAGTATCATTTTGGCTGCATTTCATAAGTTTTAATACATAATACATGTTAACTTACTATCTTTTGTTTCAATTTTGGTTTCTATTTTGGCCCAAAAGTTATTTTATTTTATTTTTTTTTAATATTTTTTTTTTTTTTAGTTGTAGATGGACACAATGTCTTTATTTTATTGCTTTGTATGTGGTGCTGAGGATCGAACCCAGGGCTTCACGCATGCGAGGCAAGCGCTCTACCGCTGAGCTACAATCCCAGCCCCCAAAAGTTATTTTAAAACTCCTTAAAAATTTAGAAGTAGAAAAATAACTACCACCTATCTTGTTGTTGTTACAGTCTACTTTAATTTTCAATGAAAAATAATGAATATAGATTTCTTTGTTACTAAATACATGATCAATTTTTATAAACAGTTCACACTGATGAAAAAGAACATATGATTCTTGTTTGTTTTTTCAACATAAGCTTCTACACTTACCTGAATTAAGTTAATTAACTGCATTATTCAAATTCTCCATATCCTCGTCATTGAGCTACTAATTTTGTGAGGCATAAAATGTGCCCTAAATATAAATTCACTAACTTTACTTTTTACTTTAACAATGTTTGCCATGTATAATTTTTCTTTTTTAAAAAACATCTTTTCTGAGATATAGTTCACATACCATAAGATTCACCCGTTGAAAGTGTTCAATTCAGTGAATTTAGTATATTCAGAGTTGTGCAACTGTTACTATAACCTTAAATTTAGAACATCTTAATAACCCCAAATGAAATCCCACATCCTTAGCAGTAACTCCCCATATTCTTCCTTGTTGTACTAGGTAATCATTAATTAATTTTCGGTCTCTACAGCTTTGCCTATTCTAGATATTTCACATACTTGAAATTTCACAATAGTGGTATTCTGTGACTGACCTCATTTGCTTAGCATGTTTTCAAAGTTCATCCATGTTGTAGCATGCATCAGTAAATCATTTATTTTTATTGCCAAGTAATATGGTTATACTACATTTTATTTGTCCATTTATCAGCTGATGAACACTGAAGCTGCTTTCACTTTTTGGCTATTATGAATACAACTATAAAAGTTTTGATGGGATTATGTTTTCCTTTCTTTTGGGTTGTGCATGCACACACTCTCTATATTTATAAACACACACACACATAATTTTGTTATGGTGCTGGGGATTGAACACAGGGCTTGTGCATGCAAGGCAAGCACTCTACCAAGTGAGCTATATCCCCAGTCCAGCTTTATATATTTTGATGTCATGTTTTTTCATAATGAAATATCAATGATCATTGATATCTATTTCATGAATTGTACCTATGGAAAATATTAAATACTTTTGGCCCTAGTTATTTCCTAGATTTATTTTTATTTTACTTGATATTATTACAAATAATGCTATCCTTTACATTTGTCTGATATATATTTTTATTCCTTTATTTGTGAGCTTTCTCTCATTTCGTTTTATGAGTATTCATTATAAATAACGTATCACTGGAAATGCTTTCTGTCTTTTGTCTTTGTGTATCCGCATTTTGATAATTTCTTTTTAAGGGAAGCTGACATCATTCATAGTTCGTGTGGTAATTGACTTAATCTTAATTGTTTTTTTCTTTCTTATTATTTCTTTTCAGTTCCAATTTTCACTATAACCTTACACATCATATAATCCGAAAGAAATAAAACCATTGTGTTAAAAAAAAGTAAATGACTTATTATTTTGGCTTTTGCCATCAAGCTTCATTTTAGCATTTTTGGGGCAACTTTTCCCTAGTAGTGGTTGAATAGAGGTAGAAAGACAGGACTAATATTTCAATGGACTATACAGAGTGTGATATTACAACTGCCATAAATCATATAACTATAAATAAATGCTATAATACTATAAATAATACTTCTACTGTATATAAGTGACTTCCATTCAAACATAAAAAAAAATAGAAATTATTTTCTTGCCTAAAAACTTTTAGGTTAAACTCTCACAAAAAATCAGATTTCATTATGTTGCAAAATCTAGTGTGTGTAAACATCACAAAAGGATTACCTGATAATTTGTTGATATTAAGGAGCTCAAAAATCTGCAGTGGCAAAGACTCGCTTCTGGAGCAAACTCCTCTAAGTTCCTCTAAGTCCCCTTTTCAACTAGGCCTACTCCCTGGCTTGCCTACAACAATTGTGGAAAGAATTTTGGTAACTCAGTTTGGTAAGAATCCTTGATATCGGATTGCCCTGAAAATCCTCCTGACCTGGATACCCTTTCCTAATGTTCCATCCACACTGATTCTTCCTTCCCCTGCTCTGCTCCTTGGCTATATATTCCCAGCATTCTTTATCATACTTGGAATTGAGCCCAGTTCTATATACTGAGGTCTCTTTCCCCTATTAAAATAGTTCCTGAATAAGACTGGCTTTATCACTTTATGGTCCATTTTTTTTTTAACAATGCTGACTCATAATAATTAAAATTATTTATAATTAATTAACAACTCTCTAACATTCTCTGCTTTTGGTCTGGAAAACATGGCAACAACATCTGCCAATTTAATTCCTTTACTCTGCTCCTACTACTGAATTAATCTTGTAGTTTACAAACAGCCTAATCTTTAAGCTACAGAGAATCTAATAAAAGAAAAGAGTGGGAAACTAAATTAGAAACTGTAACTGAATGAGGTCCAGACGTATCAGTTTAATTAGTGCTATTATTTCAAAGTTCTTAAAAGTCTTCATATATATTTTCTTTCTTTTTTTGGTACCAGGAATTGAACCTAGGGGCACTTAACACTGAGCCACATCCTCTGCCCTTTTTGTTTTATTTTGAGACAGAGTGTTTCCAAGTTGCTGAGGACCTTGTGAAGTTGCTGAGCCTGGCTTTGAACTTGTGATTCTCCTGCCTCAGCTTCCTGAGCTGCTGGGATGACAGGCATGTGCCACCATGCCCAGCAAGTCTTCATATATATAGCTTTTCTGATTTAACCTTACAAAAATATGTCACCTAGCAGCAATGATGGAGCTTAGGCTGCCACACTCATTTACAGTGTGTGTGTGTGTGTGTGTGTGTACATGTGGGACTGGGGATTGAACCTGGGGCCTCATGCATGCTAGGCAAGCACTCTATTACTGGCCTACATCCCTGGCTCTACATTTTTTAATCTAATAAAATTCAGTATAATACATCTTACATTCTAAATCTTTTCTTAAATTTCTAAGATATTTACTTGTACGCTATAGTATGAATACACCCAAATAATTAGACTATGTAGACTATTATTATATATATAGGCTCTTTATTGGCTTTTCAATAATTTTCTTGAGATTCCACCTTACTCCACAGTCAGAATGGCAATTATCAAGAATATATGCAACAATAAATATTGGCAAGGACGTGGGGAAAAAGTACACTTATACATTGCTGGTGCGACTGCAAATTGGTGCAACCACCCTGGAAAGCAGTATGGAGATTCCTCAGAAAACTAGAAATGCAACCACCATCTGACCCAGTTATCCCACTCCTTGATATATACCCAAAGCACTTAAAATCAGCATACTACAGTGACAGAGTCACATAAATGTTTACACCAGCTCGATTCACAATGGCAAAGCTATGGAACCAACCTAGGTGCCCTTCAACAGATGAATAAAGAAATAAAATGTGGTGCATACACACAATGGAATATTACTCAGCCATAAAGAAGAATGACATTATGGCATTTGCCAATAAATGGATGGAAATGGAAACTATCATGCTTAGTGAAATAAACCAGTCCCCCAAATCCAAAGGCTAAATGTTCTGATAGGTGGATGCTGACTCATAATAAGTGGGGGTGAGGGGGTTGAAGTTCACTGTATTAGACAAAGGGGAATGAAGCAGGGGAGGAAGATGGCATTAGGAAAGACAGTAGAACGAATCAAATGAACATAGGAACATTTCCTATGTTCACATATGAATATACAACTAGTGAAAACCCACAAGAATGGGTTCCTAATTAGGATAAGTTATACTCCATGTATGTATGTCAATGTATATCTAAAAAGAACACACAAAAAAAATTTTCTTGGGATGTCTCTAAAACAAGACTATGTTTCTATTTTAACAAGGATAAAAACAATAAGAAAAGTAACATTTAGTCCAAATTTATTATATGTTAGGTTGTATATTAGGAAATCTTCAGAACAATCCTGGGTTCTTTTCCCCTACACAGTAGAACATCTTGAACTCCAATATGTTTCCAAAAATTGTAAAGTACAGAAAAAATTTAACACATCATGGGTATACTACCATGTATCAATTCAGGTAGAATAACTACATATAGGCCCTTTATAATGGCAAAAGAGCTGTACAATGTTTCTTCCAAGGTATCTCTGAGATAGATAAATGTTTTCATTTGATTCATGACAAAAACAATATTTTGGCCAGAGCTAGCTCCTGAAATATGTAGACTTAGTATAATCAAATCACTTATTGTGACTTATTTACCATCCAAAGTAAATTCTACATTGTACTTCCAATCCACCGGCATCAAATACTCTAAAAATTAGGCCAAAACCAATTTTTACCTAGAGATTAGATAATACTCTATCTGATATTAGTATTTAAAGCTTATTCCTCAGAAAAGCAGAGGGACTTTCTCTAAGGGACTTAAGTTCTTCAACAAACTTAAGTTACTTGAAGGCCACCATCCAAAAGCTCAGAACATATATTGACATAGCTGAGAGAAACTCAATTCCCACATTTCCTTAGCATCTATAACTGGAGGGAACATTTTGACTATTTACTGTATGTCAGATGCTGTCTTATGAGCTTTACATATATTCATCTAATTCTCTTACTGGTTCTATGAAATAGATACTATTATTAATCTTATTTTTAGAAACAAAAATCTTATTTTTGGAGTACAGAGATTTTAAGCAAATTTGAGCAATATCACAAAATTAGAAAATTTGTTATGTGACATCATAAGATTTTGGATTTTACATAATAAAAATTAAAACACATAAAAAGTTTATACAACTAAACATGTCATCCCTTTCCCTTCTAAGAGTTATTGTATCTCTCTCTATACTGCCACCAAATGTGTGCATATGCACATGTTTATACATATTAATTTACAATACACATAAATTCCTATCACTCTTGATATTTTCAATTTTTGCCATATAAACAATACTGTATGTACACACATCCATACACACATTTTTAAACTTGTTCATTTATAAAATACACTCTTAGCAATAAAATTGCTGTGTCTGTTTATGTCATTACAACAAGAAAATGGCATAAATTAAATGTTGAATGAATTAGCTATTGGCATGATTTATTATCTGTAGATTAAGAAATACTGACAGTTTTGTGATTATTAAAAAAAAAAAATCTCAGAAAGGGTTCTGAATTAGAATCTGGAGATAACTGGTACCAACAGCATCTGTACACTTTCTTCCATATCTCCCCCAAGCACAGCAATACTCAAACTAAATGAACCTTGAAGCCTGCCCATCAAATAGGTCTTCTAGTTTGGCTTTATTGTTTAAGCTATTTTGCTGCATCTTCTGTTACTTTGAACAAAGAAAACCATAATTGATATACCAGATGTCTAGAAGAGGAATCTTCTTTAAACTTTTTTCTCACTGGTTAAAATTACCTTCAAGCACATTTTCCTAACAGCAAGACATTTACCTCTATGATTTACTCATCTGTAAATTGGAGATACATGTGAAGAATACATGAGCTAATAAGTACATGACACAAAATAGGCATTCAAATGAAAAATACAATAATTCTTTTTTCTATTAATCATTAAAAATATGATTTTAAAAATGTAAAGTGTTAAAGTTTCATCTGGTAAAGTTCCAAATACAGTTTTAAGCAAGTACTAAACAATGTAGTCACCGTAAGAATGACACCATTTTCTTTAGGTCATATTATTGTTATCCCCATTTTTTAGATGAAGAAATAGAAATAAACAGCAATAAAGTAGCTAAATCAAAAGCTGGAATACAAACTCAAGCAGTCTGACCACATGGCTTGTGTCTTTCTCAACCATTTTTACTGTATTAATTTGTCTTTGTAGTGAACAGAGTGAAGTATGTATACATTTTAAAACTAGCTTTCAAGTTCCAAATTGTGTATGTCTGTTCCTGAGCAGGGCTTTCCCTATTTTTACTCCCTTCCTACAGATAAGTCTAAGTATTTGAAAATGGATTTATTTTGGCAAATGGGTCTTCATATATATCTACGTTAAAGGATTAAGATTAACATGTTAAGAGTACAAAGGTTACATAATAAGAATGATAGGCCTAACACAGCGGTTCATGCCTAAAATCCCAGTGACTTGGGAGGCAGGGGATCACATTCGAGGCCAAATGTAGCAACGTAGCAAGGCCTAAGCAACTTAGTGAGACCCTGTCTCAAAATAAAAAATAAATAGGGGCTAGGGATGTAGCTCTGTGGTAAAGCGTCCTGGTTTAATTCCCAGTATCAAAAGAAATTAAAAATAATATCATTTAAGATGAAAACATAACTATATATCTTGCTGAAAGTATAGACAATGACATTTAAAGATCAGGAAAACACATCTAAGGTTAATGAACATGGGATATTCTGGTCCTTTGTCTACTTCAATCTCTACAATTAAAAAGTAAATCAAATCATCTTACTTCTCATTCCTCCTCTGCTTAAAACCCTACAATCAAAGTAGCCTCCTTACCATGACCCTAAACACTGCTAGGTACCTCTTCAATTATTTTCCTACTACCCTTCCCTCTGACTATTCTGCTTAAGCCACACCTGTCCTCTTTCCATTCTTTGCACATGCCAAACTCAATTCTGCTTTAGGATTTTTGTTAGGATGTTCCCTTGACCTGGAACACTCAGATCCCAGATCTTCCCATGGCTATCTCTTTTTAAATTTAGACCTCAGCTCAAATATCTCCTCCTCTAATTCTAATTATTCCATAGAAACCTTGCCTCCACCCTAGTCTCTACCAAATCCCTATTTTATAACTTCAAAATATTTGTCACTGTCTAAAATTAAAGTATTTATTTATTGGCTGTGTGTTTATCAGTCTCCCTCCCAAATGAAATATAAAAATTATATAATAAATGTAAGTAGGGCTCTTAATTGTCTCCTTCACCTAGTCTATTATATCCGGAGCAGTGCCTAGTATGCAGTAGGCTCTAAATAAGTATTTGTTGAATGATTAAGTAAAAAGCACTGAAGAATAATGACCAAACCTCCTTATATGCACCAGAGACAGGAGATCAAATGTTAGTGGAAATGGAATAATTAGTACAGCCCTAATGATCTCATCAAATTAGTGCATTTTGGGGCTGGGATGGTGGCTCAGTGGTAGAGCGCTTGCCTAGCGTGCATGAGGCACTGGGTCCGATCCTCAGCACCACATATAAATAAATAAAAAATAAAGGTCCATCAGCAACTAAAAAAAATTTTTTTAAAAATTAGTGCATTTTGATAACTAAGTAAGAAGACTAAGACAACTAAGGCTATGTCTTTATGATCAGCTAATCTTTCACCATCTGACTTTCCATTTATTTATTCACAACAAAACATAAATAGGAAAGGAATAATAACTGATAAGGAATCTACTAAGGGTTTTAAATTGTAAAGTAATTTCATTCATTCCAAGTTAAACCTTTATTCATTCATTCATTCATTCATTCTATTTAGGTATACATGATAGCAGAATACATTTTGATTCATTGTACACAGATGCAGCACAACTTTTTCTGGTTGTACATGATATATAATCACATCATATATGCAGTCTTACATGAAGCTAGGGGTTATGATGTCCATCTTATTCCACCATCTTTACTGTCCCCATCCCCTCTCCCTGTCCCTCCCCTTTGACCAAAGTTCCTCCATTCTTCCCATGTCCCTTCCCCCATTATGGATCAGCAACCACTTATCAGAGAGAACATTCAGCATTTGGTTTTGGGGGATTGGATTACTTGCTTAGCATGATGTTCTCCGATTCCATCCATTTACCTGCAAATGCCATAATTTTATTCTCTTTTAATGCTGAGTAATATTCCATTGTGTATATATACCATAGTTTCTTTATCCATTTGTCTACTGAAGGGCATCTAGGTTGGTTCCACAGTTTAGCTATTGTGAATTGAATTGCTATAAACACTGAAGTGGCTGTGTCACTGCAGTATGCTGTTTTTATGTCTTTTGGGTATAGATAAAAAGTGGCAACGAAAACATTTTCATGGTGTCTTTTTTAGGAAACATTTATCTAATTCAGAAAATTTTAAGTGCATTCTCAATCTTTAAATTCTTAGGTCTTTGACAGTCATCAGTAAATAAAACTATTAGGTTCCACACACTTCAAACAGTGTAAATTTAAAACTCAATATTTCATGTGTCTTTAATTGTGCCCCTTCTTACCACTTTACTACATCACTTCTGTGATATTAGGCATGTTATTGACTTAATTACTAAATGCATTTTTCTTTTAATAAATGTTGCCTATTTAAGTTAAAGTTCAAATTGGGATAGGTAAGTGGAATAGGAATTTGTACCTCCAAATCCTCAGGCAATCCAGCTCACTTCTACATGGAAACTGAACTTGCTATTTCTTTCAATTTGTGTTATAAAATAAAGCATATCACATGACAGCTATCAGATTTGGGTGTTCTACAATATAATATGCAATGTAAAGAGGTAAAACTTATGTTTTGTGAAACTAAAGATATACTATTATTTTGATAAAATTACAAACAGTGGAAGTTTAGTTCCACTTAGAGGAGTCTAAACACTCCATTTTCCCTCCTTTTATTTTCTTTTGAATTGTCATATGATAACCAAATCTCCTTTGGTCTAGCTCAACACCAGGTGCACAGAAAACATTCAACATATCCTTAATTTCATGCCTACCCACACTCATAATCAAACAATACCATCAACTGACTGCCATCAAGAATATATGGATAGTGTTAGAAGAAATCTAACGAAGTGACCCAGGTTTACATATTTATGTATTTTTGTAAGTATTCAACTGTATCTTAAAATTTCTTCCCAGAAAAATTTAAGAGGACAAATGTTCATTTAATAGAAAATTGAGTTTCACACCTAATTATTACAGTATCTCCATTTGTTAATCTGACATGAACAAGCTGATAAATGAAATCAGAACAACAGTGTTTTCTGGCAAAACTGGAAACTTCCTGAAAATGTAGGAAAATATATCCACAACAGATGGGTCACTTAGAAAATACATACATCAATCTGTCAGAATACTGTTCTAATTCTCTAAATGAAAATCAGTAGGAGCTCCACTTTCAAAGAGTCTGTGACATTAGGAAGGCCAAACAGGAAAAACCTAAAGATGCACATAAACACATCTGATCTGACCTCAAGTTCCATATTGTCATGTTTCCTCTTAAACATACTAAATTCAGGTAAAGTCCTTACCAGTTAACTTCTTCACAGGCTGGAGCCGAACACTGATAGACTGATGTGTGAGTAAGGGGGAGGATGGAAGAGAGCGAGACATGCCCTCCATAATCCGAATGTGCTGCATACCTTCACTCACTGGAAGTGGTGGAACAGCATAGTCTGGCTCAAAAGCACAGTCGCTTTCTGTGGAGATGCCACCTGTTAATAGGAAAGGATGGAACAAAAGAGCTAGTAAGAAAAGATTCTTACATCCCTATTAAAATATACCTTTTAAGGTGATTCAGAACAATATATACTGACATTGATTTTCACTGTGAGAAACCAAATAAGGCATTTTTTAATACATACATTCATTTGTACACTTGCTGCATACTCAACTCCAGGTCTAGCTCTAGGAAATCAAAGATGAATAAAACAGCGTTCCTCATTGAAAGGGGCTCACTGCCTCAGGAGAGATACAGTCATGTAAGGAAATAGTTATAGTACAACAAAATAAGTGTTAAAATTAGAGCTACGTTCTTACATTTTCTCCTGATATAACCTGAAAGAAGATAGTTGCCTGCTTATCAACAATTGTTAGTAGACTCACTGGAACTTTATCTCTTTGTCCCCTTCCCTAAGAAACTACATAAGAATACAAGTGGGTAAGACTGACACTATTATATGGTGATCTTTTAATCTGCTCTAACTTTTGTTAAAAAAAAAAAAAAAAAAAAGAATTATATGCTGTTGATTTCCACTCCTGGTAATGGTAGATTACATACTTCAGACCAACTTTTCCCTAAGAATCCTAGAAAGATATACTTTTAAAATTTTCCTGAAGTCAGTGGAGAATTAACAGCATGATGAAGAATTGCAAAGAAAAGACTGAAATTCCACCATTTGGGGCTACATTTTACTTAATGGCACTAGAAAGGCTAACAAGCTATTGATAGTTTTATGGTGCTAGGAGAACAAACTATTAAGAGTCTAGGGCTCACCAAGGTATGAAGAGGGGAGCTGGTAAAACTCCAACACTTTCACTGAAAGTTCAAAGGGGTAAATATGGACTAAATCTAGATTGGCCTTCACAAGGTCAACTCCAAATATCTTCTACAAAATCAAACGTTGAAGGCAATCCTGGATTGCTAGGACCCACCAAAAACTAAGCATAAATCTTTTTGGAGTACAAAAACAGCATTGTAGATCTCAATGTATCCATACAGTTTATCATATGTAATATCTGGTCCTTAATTAACAATGACAGATATAAGATAACACGAACAAAGCAAATCAGAAAAGTCATATAATCAAGAAATAATCTGACTAGAAATACAAGGTAAGGAACAATGAGGCACAGAAGTAAAAACTAGTATGTTTAATATGTTTAGAAAATTAAAGTTCAGAATTTTAACAATTAGAATTATGAAATTAAAAATTTAATGGATGAATTTAAGGGAAATTTAGACACAGAAAATGAGAGAATTAGTAAACTGAAAGATACATTAGAATGATGAGTGGAGTATCAAAAATAGATCATGGAGCCGGGCACAGTGGCACACGCCTGTAATCCCAGCACCTAGGGAGGCTGAGACAGGAGAATCGCGAGTTCAAAGCCAGCCTCAGCAATGGAGAGGCACTAAGCAACTCAGTGAGACTCTGTCTCTAAATAAAAAACATCTGTTCACAGGGGTGTAAGGGGGTAGGGGGTATGGGGACAATAAAGGTGGTGGAATATGATGGTCATCATAGCCCTAACTTTATGTATGACTGCATATGTGTTGTGATTCTATACAATTTACAACTAGAGAATTGATATGTTATCCTCTATCTATGTACAATGAATCAAATTGCACTCTGTTATCACGTAAGCCTAAATAGAACAAATAAATAAAATATGAAAAAAAAACTACACAAAACAGGGCTGAGGAGGTGGTTCAGTGGTCAAGTACCCCTGAGTTCAATCCTCAGTGCCAAAAAAACCAGATCATGGATTCTTAGATATGTGTTACAGTTTGGATCTAAAATGCCCCCCAAAGGCTCATGTGTTGAGCCTTGGTCCCCAGCTGGTGATGATACTAAGAGGTGGTGGAAACTAGGAGATGGATGTAGTTAGAGGATGTAGGTCACTGGAGGCAGGGGCAATCCTTAGAAGGATCTGTTTTGTCCCTGGCTTTTATCCTTCTTTCCCTCGCTCCTTTGGCTGCCATGAGCTGAGGAGCTCTGTTCCTCCATACATTGCCTGTCATGATCTTCTGCCTTGCTACAGGCCCAAAGTAATGGGGCCAAGTGACAATGAACTGAAATCTCTGAAACTGTGAGCCAAAATCAATCTTTCCTTTTTTAAGCTGATTTTCTGAAGTATTCTGTCACAGTGATGAAAAGCTAATTAACACAGTATGATACCAAAAGCATAAGCAACAAAAGAAAAAATAGATAAATTGGATTTTATTGAAATTTAAATAAAAAAAACTTTGTGCAACAAAGGAACTATCAGGAAAAATATTTGTAAATCATATATCTGATAAAGATCTAACATGCAAAATATATCAAGAATTCCCACAACTCAACAACAACAAAGACAAACAGCCCAATTTAAAAATGGGCAAAAAACTTGGGTAGACATTTCTCCAAAAAGACATTAAAATGGCCCATAAACACATGAAAAGATACTCAATAATCAGCCAGGCATGTTGGCACATGGCAGGAGGATTGCAAGTCTTAGGCCAGCCTGGGCAACTGAGTGATACCTTCAAAATAAAAAAATAAAAAGTACTAGGGATGTAAATTGGTGGTAGAGCACACTGGATTCAATCCCTAGTACTGGCAAACAAACAAACACAAAACAAAACAAAACAAAACAAAACCCTCAGGAATCATTAAAGTTAATCAAATACAAAATGACCTACTACTTATACCCACTGACAATGGATTTTTTAATTTTTTTTAGTTGTACATGGGCGCAATATCTTTATTTATTTTTATGTGGTGCTGAGGATCAAACCCAGTGACTCACGCATGTGAGGCAAGCACTCTACCACTGAGCCCCAGCCCCTACAATGGATATTTTTTAAAAAATATTTTTTAGTTATACATGGACAGTGTCTTTATTTTGTTTACTTATTTTTATGTGGTGCTGAGGATAGAACCCAGTGCCTCACACATGCGACGCAAGCGCTCTGCCACTGAGCCACAACCTCAGCCCCACAATGGATATTTTTTTAAGTGACAAAAGATAATGATGAAAAATGTGGAGAAACTGGAACCTTCATACACTGATTAAGGACTATAAGGTGGTGCAGCTGCTGTGTAAAATAGTTTGGTGATTTTCAAAAATTTAACATAGACTTACCATACAACCCAGCCCTTCTACTTCTGTATGTATACCCAAAGGAATGAAAGCAAGCATTTAAGCAAAAACTTGAACACAGTCAAAAAGCAGGAACAACCTAAATGTCATTAACTGATATATGAATAAACAAAATGTGGTATGGCTATACAATGGAATTATTATTTAGCCATAAAAGAATGAAGGTCTGATTCATGGTGTAACACTGAAAACCTTAAAAAGATAATGCTAAGTGAAAAAGACAGTAACAGAAAAGGCCACATGTTCTATGATTCCATTTATGTGAAATGTTCAAAATGGAGAAAACGAGGAAGACACAGGAATTCAGTGGTTTTCAGAGTCTAGGAGGAAGAAGGAATAGGAATAACTGCTTAATAGGCATAGAGCTTTCTTTTGGGGTGATGAATTGGTAGTAGTGATGTTTGTATAGCACTACACATGTAATGAAAGTCACTGAATTGTACATTTTTGGGGTGGGCAATACTAAAGATGGAACCCAAAGCCTCACACACAGTAGGCAAACACTCTCTCACTGTACTACACTTCTAGTCCCTGAATTGTACACTTTAAAATGGTGAAGTTTATAGTACATAAATTTTACCTCAATAAAAAATTACATAGGTATTTATCACCAGCCATGTTTATTCAATTCAGAAGTCTAAAAACATTGTTAATTTCTTCCTTTCCCAATCCCTCACAACAAATACACTAGCATTTCTGCAGATTATCAATCCAAACTATATTTCATATCTGCTAAATTCTTTCCATTTCTCCTACCTCTACCTTAGTCCAGGGAACTATTATCTTTTCTCCAAAGTTCTACTGGGAAAAATATAGAATTTATTCTTTTTCCTTGGATTTCAGAAATTTTACCAAAAAGTTCCAACTTTTTCCTTCTCATTAGTCTCTGGGCCCTTTGGTTTACTATATTGAGTAATTCTTCTCTTCCAACTATCTTTCTCTTTCTGGAACTCTGATGAGATGGTTATTGTGTCTCTTACACCTATTTTTCATGTCTGTTTCTCTCATAATAGATTTCTCATGTTTAGTTCATGAAAGACTTGAGATTGATTTATATAGAATTATAGAATTTTACAGATTTATGAGCAAAAAGGCATATCACTAGTGCAATTTCCTGAGAAAACCTTTCATTGAAAAAATCATCATTTGACTTTTTAAAGCAATGTATCTAGAAGAATGCATTTGACTTAGCGGAGTTCCATTTTTCATTTAAAATGTTCCACTGTTAAAAATTAGCTGATAATTTTAGAATCTAGTAATACTCCTTAAGGAATCATATTGCAATTAGTCCAATTTGGCTGCCCTAGTTTACTTTTCTGCTTAGAAACATTTTCTTCCATTTTCTCTGTCCTATAAATTGTGCTTGAACTCATTGTTGCTACAAAAAAAAAAAAACAACTAAACTAAAAATATGTTTCAAGTAAAGAGAAGTACTGATAACTTCATAGAATTTGTATATCAGTTTCTCTTAGAAAACTGGAAATCTCAAAATTTCAGTGGTTCACAATAAATTTGTGTTACGGTCATGAATCTGTGACTGTGGATTATGATCAGGTTCAAATTCACACCAATGTGTCTTTAATATTGGACCTCAATATGAATACATGGAACATGCTATTCTCATAGTGGATCAGAGGAATTCAGAAGGCTAAGTCAAATCAGAAAAGCATATGTAAGACCTTTGCTCACTAACATTCCATGGGCCCAACCAAGTCATGGCCCAGAATGGCATTAAGAAGCCAATAAAATGCACTTGAAGCTGGGCACAGTGGCACAAGCCTGTAATCCCAGAACTTAGGGAGGCTGAGACAGAAGAATCATGAGTTCAGAGCCAGCATCAGCAACAGCGAGGCGCTAATAAGCAACTCAGTGAGACCCTGTCTCTACATAAAACACAAAATAGGGCTGGGGATGTGGCTCAGTGGTCAAGTGCCCCTGAGTTCAATCTTTAGTACCAAAAAAAAAAAAAAAAAAAATACACTTGGCCCATACTAGTGGGAGCTACTGCAAAACTAATGACAAAAGGAATAGTTTTATAGTTTTATAAAACAATGGGGAAAAAAAGCTGTGAACCCAATTTACAAAGATGTAAAATAACATATATCGGTATTCCATATTACTAAATCTTTACTTTCTACTATTCTTTTTTCTTACCACTTTTCCTGCTTCAGTCAACCAAATTAAGAGCTACTGAAATAATGTAATGGAGATATGGCAAAATAAAATACCTGCTTTTTTGGCAGAAATAATAAAGTTATATTGCTGGCCACTTGGTGATTAAGTATTCAAAAGTTGAGCTAAGAAAGCCCAGGGAAGCTGGGCACAGTGGCTCATGCCTATAAGCCCATCAACTCAGGAGGCTGAGGGAGGAGGGTTGCAAGTTCAAAGATAGCCTCAGAAACTTCACGAGGCCCTAAGTAACTTAGTGAGACTCTGTCTCAAAATAAAACATAAAAGGGGCTGGGGATAAGCAGGCATGATGGCACGCGCCTGTAAGCCCAGCAGCTTGGGAGGCTGAGGCAGGGGTACCATGAGTTCAAAGCCAGCCTTAGCAAAAGCAAAGCACCAAGCAACTCAGTGAGACCCTGTCTCTAAAATATAAAAAAGGGCTGGGGATGTGGTTCAGTGGTTAAGCACTCCTGGGTTCAATCCCTGTTACCAAAAGAAAAAAGAGAAGGAGGGAAAAAAAGTTCAGGGATAAAGTATATGGGCATTTAAGAAATGTTAGGAGTAAACATGATTCAGTTAAAATTTCAGCCATCACTGTGAAAAGTCTTATAATTTGACATTGATAATTATTAGATATTAAAGTTCAAATTAATAAAAAGGTTTCAGCAGAGGGCAACATCTCTTCTAGAAAATTACTTCTAATTTTTTCATTTACATAAATAAGCACAAATAAAACTTACAAATTAAGAACCTCTAGCATGATAAATTCGTTTGGTGATAATTCACTGTACACATGATTTGTGAAATTTTCAGTTTACATGTTATGCATTAATACAAGTTGTTTTTTTTTTAAATACACAGAAACTGGGTGCAGTTCACAAGCCTGTGAACCCAGCTAAAGACTCTAAATTTGAGGCCAGCCTCTGAAACTTAATGAGACCCTGTTTCAAAATAAAAATAAAAAGGGGCTGGTGATGTAGTTCAGTGATAGAGGAACACTGGGTTTAGTCCCTGGTACTGGGGTGGGGGTAGGGAGCACACAGGGAAAAAATATATAGCATGGCAATAAAATGACCCCCCCAAAACAAAGAGCTTTTACATATTTTAGAACAAAAGGGTGTGCCTAATTTATTCAAATGCCCTTCAAAGTCAGGGCTTATAATGCTTTAACTTGGTGACATTCTATTGAGTCCAAAAATCAGACAGAAAACAGACCCAGAGAAGTTTAACAACTAGAACAGATTCAAACAGTAAGCTATTATGACTGTCTATGTAGACAAATGTAAGGTATTTACAAAAACTATTGGGGGGAAAAAAAAATAACTGAGACCAGGCATGGTAGTGCATGCCTGTAATCCCAGGAACTCAGGAGACTAGATAGGAGAATCTCAAGTTCAGGATCAGCCTCAGCAATTTAGGGTGGCCCTAAGCAATTTAGTAAGATCCTGTCTCAAAATAATAAGTAAGTAAATAAATAAATAAATAAATAAATAGGGCTGGGGATGTACTTCAATGGTAAAGCACCCTTGAGTTAAATCCCCAATACCCCTTCCCTCCGAAAAGTGTGAGGGAAATTCACAGGTTGTAAAGTTAGTGTACAAGAATCAAGCATCTTTTTATACTATAGCAATGGACACTTGGAAAATGAAAATTTTTAAAACTAGCACCATTAAAATAGTACCATCAAAAACATGAAATAATTAGGAATAATTCTGACAAAATATATACAATATTTGTATGCTGAAAAGTACAAAACACTGACAAGAAAAAGACTTAAATGAAAAGATATACTACGTTCATGGATCTGACTACTCCGTATCGATTATGATGTCAATTCTTAAAGGCGGCAGAGGAAAACACACCTTACCTTTAAAGAAACAAAGGTAAAAATTACATCTGACCTCTCCTCCAAAACTATACAATAGGAAAGAGGGTAAAATACAGTATTTTAAATGAGACAAAAATAAATAAATAAAAGCTACCAACCTAGAATTGTGTACCTTGTAAAATTATCCTTCAAAAGTGAAGGAGGAGAAATAAGGATTTTCCTTAACAAATAAAAATTGAGGAAATTTGTTGCCAATAGATCTGCCTTGCAAGAAAGGTTTCAAGAAGTTTTTCATAGAAGAGGAAAATGATATAGATCAGGGAGTCTGATCTATGTAAAGAAAGGAAGAAAACTTTGAAGAATAAACATGTGAAAGTAAAATACTTTTGTTATTCTTTATTGGTCTAACAGATAAGCTTATTCAAAATAACAATAGCAACAATGTATTTGATTATGCATGCTTGTGTGTGAATATATTTTATATGTATATATGTGTACACATGTATATAAACAGTTACACTTAACATGTAAGTTCAATGAATGAAAGTAATAATAAAGGAAAAATTAGGAATATTTTGTTATAAGGTACTTGCACATATCATAATATCAGATATATATTCCTTTCTATATGTGTGACACACACACACATATGTGTGCATATATATATATCCCTTTACCTATATAGAACATGTTCTAATACAACCAATGAAAGTTTAAAACACATATAGTACCAAACCCCATATTTACTATGTTTTTTCAAATACACACACACATACCCCTCTACAATCAAGCTTAATTTATAAGTTAGGCACAGTAAGAGGTGAAAAACAGAATAACAACTGTAATAAAACTTAGGTGAGAGCTAGGTGTAGTGCTGTATGCCTGTAATCTCGGTGACTCGAGGCTGAGGCAGAAGGATCAAGGCTAGCCTCAGTAACTTAGCAAGGCCCTCAGCAACTGAGTGAGACACTGTCTCAAAATAAAAAATAAAAAGGGTTAGGCTGGGGCTGTAGCTCAGTGGTAGAGTGCTTGTCTAGCATATGTTAAGTACTGGGTTCAATCCTCAGTATGACATAAAAATAAATTAAAATAAATAAATAACTAAAAAGGGCTGGGGATGTGGCTAGTGGCTAAGTACCCTGGGCCTCTGAGTTTACCCAGTACCAAAAAAAGAAAAACAAAAAATAAAAAACAAAACCTTATGTGAATGTGGTCTCTCTAACATCTTACTGTATTGTAGATCTTAGCAACCTCAGTATACAATTTTATTCTTTCTATTGGCTCAAGAACTTTTACCTTTTCATTTACAGGGATCACTTTATAGCTTCTTTTTGGCATATCTGAACTGCCAGCATCACTACTATTATACTCTGGGGCTACTATTAAATATAAAAGGGTTGCTTGAATACAGGCACTGCAATAAGAAGACAGTGTCTACTAAGGGACTAATGAGTAGGTGCCATATACAGCATGGATACAAGAGGATGATTCACATCCTAGGCAGGAGGGATAGAATAGCATGAGATTTCATCATTTTACTTAGAACCATGGCAATTTAAAATTCATAAATTACTTATTTCTAGAATTTTCCATTTATATTTTCATGCCATGGCTAATCATGAGTAAATAAAACCATGAAAAATGAAACTGTGAGTAAGGGGGCATTATTGTAGTATCATGTAAAAGTGGACTTGGATTAGTTGTCAATGTATTTTGCAAACTCTAGCCAAAAACTAAAAAAAGTGAAAAAATAAGTATAACTGTTGTGTTAAGAGAGGAGAAAAAATGGAATTATACAAACTGCTCAAGTAAAATCCCAAAAGGCAGATAAAGAAGACAAAAATAGTAATAATGACGAAAGGCAAGAAATAAACAGTAATAAATATGGCAGACATAAATCCAACTATATAAAAAAGAAAATTCTTTGAACATCAATGGTTTAACTATTCCAGTTAAAAGACAAGAGATTAGTTTGGACACAGTGGAGCAAACTTGGAGCCCCAGGAACCTGGGAGGCCGAGGCAGGAAGATCACTTGAGCCCAGGAATTCATGGCAAGATGCCCATTCAAACAAACAAACAGACTGTCACCTTGGGTCAAAAAACTTACGTTGCTTACAATATATCCACTTTAAATGTAAACAGTCATTTAGATTAAAAGTAATAAAGATGGAGAAAGATATATTATGTTAACCCACTAATCAAAGGGAAAGTGGGAATGATTATGTTAATTTCAGACAGGCAAGACTGAGGGGCAAAGGGAAGAAATGAGAGACATTACATAACGATAAAGGTGTATATTTTCCACAAAGACATAATGGTTTTAATGTGTATGTGCCTAACAACAGCGAAAAACAACAGGAGGTAAAAACTCATAGAACTTCAGAGAGAAATAGATAAGTACACTATCATACTTGGAGACTTCAACAGGCTTCTATCAAAGATAGACAGGTACAGTAGGCAGAAAATCAGCAAGGACATAGCTAAATTCAACAGCAGCAGAATATACATTCTTTTCAAACTCATACAAAATATTTACAACAGGTGACATTCAGATCTTAAGACACACTTTAACAAATTAAAAGAAACAGAAATCATACAGTGTATGCTCTCAGACTACAATGGAATTAAACTGGAAACAAGAAACAGAAAAATAGCTGGAAAATCACAAGATACTTAGAGAATAAATGTCACACATTTAAATAACACATAGGTCAAAGAAGAATTCTCAAAAGAAATTTTAAAATATTTTGAACTAAACAAAAATGAAAACACAAGTTTCCAAAATTTATGGGCTAGAGTGAAACCAGTGCTAAGATGGAAATGTACAGCACTAAGAGCATATAATGGAAAAGAAGAAAGATCTAAAAATCAATAATCTAAGTATCCAACCTTAAGAAACTAGGAAAAAGAAAAGCAATCCACAGTAAGCAAAAATAATAAAAAATTAGAGCAGAAATCAATGAAATTTAAACAAGAAAATCAAGAGAAAATTAAACCAAAGTCTGATTCTTTGAAAAGAGAGAAAAGTTGAAAAAAATCAATAAAATTGATAAGCCTCTAGTCAGACTAAGAAAAAAAGAGAATAGTCACAAGTTACTAATCTGAAATGAAAAAGGGGACATCACTATACATCTCATGGATAATAAAGGACTATTATGAATAAATTTATGCTCACAAATTTGATAATCTAAATGAAATGAACCAGTTTATTGAAAGACATGATTTGTCAAACCTCTTACATGAAGAAGAAATAGATAATCTGAATAGTTCTGTAAGTATAATAGAAATTAAAGAGGAGCCAGACAGAAGGCCCAAAGAGGAGCCAGACAGAGGACCCAAAACCGCCCTCAGGGAACTCCATGGGTGTCCAGCCAAGGGGAGACCAGAGATTGTTAGCTGCCAGCCACAGGGGAGACCATAGTCATAGTAAAGAGTCACTACAGAGACCCCTGCGTGAAAAGCCCCCCCCCCAAGTGAGGCCTGGGCCCGCCCCAGCTCTGCTCCAGTGTTCCTGTGGACCAGCAGGAGCCAGACAGAGGGCCCAAAACTGTCCTCAGGAAACCTCACAGGTGTCCAGCCAAGGGGAGACCAGAGACTGCTAGCCGCCAGCCACAGGGGGGCCCACACCCACGGTTAGGGTCACACAGACTCTCCTGCTTGTGACCCTGCCTAAGTCTGAGGCCTGGGCCTGCCCCCAGTTCCACTCCAGAGTTCCTGTCACTAGCAAGAGTGCAATAGAGGGCCCAAAACAGCCCTCAGGGACTGCCACAGGAGCACAGCCAAGGCCACTCCCACTACCCTGTTGAGGTACGTGCACTACCTCCGTCACCAACTTTGGTAGCAGTAGTGTCCATCTGGGGACACTGGGGGACCAGAAGTAGCTCCAAGGAGAGATACAGGTAATCTGGAGTGTCAATACAAGATTATAGGACAGAAGCCGAAATACCTCAGATCGGCTTTGCAAGAAAGGAAGATATGCAATCAACATGAAAAAACGAGGGAAGAAAGTGCTCCAAATAAACCTTGATACCACAGTAACAGAATCCATTGACAACACAGTTGATGAAATGTCAGAGAAAGAATTCAGAATGTACATAATTAAAATGATCTTCCAATTAAAGAATGACATAAGTGAGCAAATACAGGCAAAAATTAATCAATCCAACAAAGAAATAGGAGAGCAAATAAAGGCAACCATTGATCATTCTAACAAAGAGATGAGAGCAATTACAAGTAGCAAAAGATTAAGAAAGAGCTAGAAATTGTGAAGAAAAAAAAACAATCAAATTCTTGAAATGAAGGAAACAATAAACCAAATAAAAACTCAATAGAAAGTATCACCAGCAGACCAGATAACCTGGAAGACAGAACCTTAAATAATGAAGACAAAATATACAATCTTGAAAATAAACTTGACCATTCAGTGAAGATGGTAAGAAATCATGAACAGAACATACAAGAAATATGGGACAGCATCAAAAGACCAAATCTAAGATGTATTGAGATAGAAGAAGGCACAGAATTTCAAACCAAAGGAATGCACAATCTCTTCAATGAAATAATATCAGAAAATTTCCCAAACATGAAAAATGAATTGAAAAATCAAATACAAGAGGCTTACAGGACACCAAATGTACAAAATTTCAACAGATCTACACCAAGGCACATTATAATGAAAACGCCCAACATACAGAATAAGGATAGAATTTTAAAGGCTGCAAGAGAGAGGAACCAGATTATACATGAGGGGAGACCAATTCGGATCTCAGCAGATTTTTCAACCCAGACCCTAAAAGCCAGGAGACCATGGAACAACATATACCAAGCCCTGAAAGAAAATGGATGCCAACCAAGAATCCTATATCCAGCAAAACTGGGCTTCACATTTGATGATGAAATAAAAACCTTCCATGATAAACAATTTACAGTAAGAAAGCCTGCACTACACAGCATTCTTGGCAAAATATTCCATGAGGAGGAAATGATAACCAACAATGAAAATATACAGAGAGGAACTACACTAAAGGAAAGACCATTCAAAAGACAAAATAAGTCAAGGTAAAAACCAAAAATAAACCAAAATGACCATGATTACAAATCACATTTCAATAATAACCCTGAATGTGAATGGCCTAAATGCACCACTTAAAAGACATAGACTGACAAACTGGATTTTTAAAAAAGACCCAATAATATGCTGTCTTCAAGAGACTCATCTCACAGGAAAAGACATCCACAGACTGAAAGGGAAAGGGTGGGAAAAAACCCTTTCACTCACATGGACCCCACAAACAATCAGGAGTTTCCATCCTCATATCAAATAAAGGGGACTTCAAACCAAAGATGGTGAAAAGAGATAAAGAAGGTCATTTCATACTTCTTAAAGGAATCATATATCAATAAGACATAACAATCATAAATATCCATGTCCCAAATAATGAGGCTTCTACATATGTCAAACAAATCCTTCTCCCATACAAGAGTCAAATAGACCACAACACAATAATACTTGGAGACTTTAACACAGCTCTCTCACCATTGGATAGATCTTTCAAACAAAAACTAAATAAAGAAACCATAGATCTCATTGAAACTATCAATAATTTAGACTTAACAGATATTATGAGTGTTCCATCCATCAATGAGCGAATACACTTTTTTCTCAGCAGCATCCTTTCCCAAAATATATCATGTTATGTCACAAAGCCAGTCTTAGCAAATACAAAAAAAAGAGATACTACTCTGCATCTTATCTGATCACAATGAAATAAAATTAGAAATCAATGACAGATTAAAAAATAGAAACTACTCCAACACCTGGAAACTAAATAATATGCTACTGAATGATGCATGGATAACAGAAGACATCAGGGAAGGGATAAAAAAATTCTCTGAGGCAAATTAAAACACTGACACAACATATCAAAATCTCTGGGATACCATGAAGGCAGTGCTAAGAAGAAATTTCATTGCATTAAGTTCATTTATTAGAAGAAGTAAAAGTCAACAAATAAATGACTTGACTCTTCATCTCAAAGCCTTAGAAAAGGAAGAACAAATCAACACCAAAAGAAGAAGACAGGAAATAAAACAAAATCAGGGCTGAAATCAATGAAATTGAAACAAAAGAAACAATTTGAAAAATTGACAAAACCAAAAGGTGGTTCCTTGAAAAAATAAACAAAATTGACAAACCCTTAGCCACCCTAATGAAAAGAAGGAGGGAGAAAACCCAAATTACTAAAATTCATGATGAAAAAGGAAGTATCATGACAGACACTACTGAAATACAGAGGTTAATTAGGAACTATTTTGAAAATTTATACTCCAATAAAGTAAAAAACCCTAAAGACACTGAGAAATTTCTAAAGGCATATGACCTACCCAAACTGAACCAAGAGGATATACACAACTTAAACAGACCAATTTCAAATAAGGAAATAGAAGATGCCATCAAGAGCCTTCCAACCAAGAAAGGCCCAGGTCCAGACGGATTCTCAGCCGAGTTCTACAAGACCTTCAAAGAAGAATTAATACCAATATTCCTAAAACTATTTCATGAAATAGAAAAGGAGGGAACCCTTCCAACTCATTCTATGAGGCAAGTATCACCCAAAATCAGACAGAGACACATTAAAGAAAAAAAATTTCAGATCAATATCCCTGATGAACATAGATGAAAAAATTACCAATAAAATTCTGGCAAATCGCATACAAAAACATATCAAAAAAATAGTGCACCATGAACAAGTGGGGTTCATTCCAGTGATGCAAGGTCGGTTCAACATACAGAAATCAATTAACGCAATACATCACATCAATAGACTTAAAGATAAGAGTCATATGATTTTATCGATGGATGTAAGACAGCATTTGACAAAATACAGCACCTTTTCATGTTTAAAACACTAGAAAAACTAGACATAGTAGGAACATACCTCAACTTTGTAAAAGCTGTCTTTCCTAAACCCAAGGCCAACATCATCCTAAATGGAGAAAAATTGGAAGCACTCCCTCTAAAATCGGAAACAAGACAGGGATGCCCTCTCTCACCACTGTTATTCAGCATAGTCCTTGAAACGCTAGCCAGAGCAATTAGACAGACGAAAGATATTAAAGGGATATGAATAGGAAAAGAACTCAAACTTTATTTGCAGATGACATGATCCTATAATTAGAGGATCCAAAAAATTCTACCAGAAAACTTCTAGAATTAATAAATGGTTCCAGCAAAGTAGCAGGATATAAAATCCACACCCACAAATCAATTGTATTTCTATACATCAGTGATAAACCCTCTGAAAGAGAAATTAGGAATACTATCCCATTCACAATAGCCTCAAAAAAAAAAAATACTTGGAAATCAATTTAACAAGAGGTGAAAGACCTCTACAATGCAAACTACAAGACACTGAAGAAAGAAACCGAAGAAGACCTTAGAAGATGGAAAAATCTCCCATGCTCCTGGATAGGCATAATCAATATTGCCAAAATGGCCATACTACCCAAAGCACTATATAGATTCAATGCAATTCCAATTAAAATCCCAACATCATTCCTTATAGAAATAGAAAAGGCAATCATGACATTCATTTGGAAGAATAACAGACCCAGAACTGCCAAAGCAATCCTTAGCAAGAAGAGTGAAGCAGGAGGCATCATAATACTAGACCTTAAATTATACTACAAAGCTATAGTAACAAAAATTTCACAGGTAAGTTGAATGAAGTGAATGGAAAGACAAAGTCTGAAAATCCAGTGTGCATTTTACATTTAGAACATATATATCATCTTTCCAACCAGCCACATTTCAAATGCTACATGTAGCCAATAAGTACATTTTATACCACAAAAGTTCTAGACCTAATCCAGAATCAAATCCAATCAGTCTCCAGAGGGTAAAGTGAAATGTGATCCAATGAACAAATACTAGAAATATCTAGAAGGATAACTCCTACCACATTCAACTTACCTATGAGATCTGTGCAAAAGACAGACAAATCTTGAAGAATGACAGTGAATTTCTATAGCTTATTCAGGTTGCAACTCCTATTACTGCTACTGTTTTAGATGTGGTTTTGTAGCTGAGGTAAACTAACACATACCTGGCACCTAGTTTGCATCTGCTGACCTAAGAATGAGACTATCAGAAGCAGTATGTATTCAGTTATCAGTATGTATTCAAACGTATCCAGCTATGTTTTCACTGTTTTACATCCTATCATTATCTAAGTCATAATCTAATCCCCAAGGACTTTAAGTGCCTTTCCATTCCACAGGGCATTATACTAGTGTATTACACTGATGATATCATGCTGATTAGACTTAGTGAATAGAAAGCAGCACATAATTTAGATAACTTGATAAGGTGCTTATTGAAACACTTTTGGGGAATCTCAGGACAGAGCTTTGTTATTTTGGGGGAAAAATACCTATGTCATTGTCTGCAAATAATTATTATCCTTATTAGAAAAACAGCTTTGGGCTTAGAATGAATGCTTAACCATGCATTATCATGGTACCCTATGACCAGGGCAGCCCACCAAGACCTAAGTATTGCTAGACCAACAAAGTAATATAGTTAGATGTACAATGCAGCACTTCATCATTACATGGAAGCAGTGTACATGAGATCAAGTTTGAGTAGGCCCTAAATCACAAGTAATTTTCATAAGCAAGTGGCCTAAATGCCCATAGTTCCTACTTCTGTTATACTGTTTCTTCTAGCAATCTGTATGATCTCAAGGAGAATTATCCATCGCCATTTGACTGAAGGAGGAAACAATTAAGAGTGTGAAGAGAGACCTACAGAATGGTAGAAAGTCTTGCCACCTGCTCCTCAGATAGGCCATTAATATCTAGACTATACAAAGAACTCAAAAAATTAGCACCAACCCCCCCCCAAATAACCCAATTAATAAATGGGCAAAAGAAACAGATACTTCTCAAAAGAAGAAATACAGTCAGTTAATATATGAAAAAACGTTCAACATCTCTAGCAATTAGAGAAATGCAAATTAAAACTGCATTGAGATTACATCTTATTCCAGTCAGAATGGCAATTATAAAGAATACAAATAACAATAAATGTTGATGAGGATGTGAGGGGAAAAGTACACTCATACATTGTTGGTTGGACTGCAAATTAGTGCAACCACTCTGGAAAACAGCATGGGGATTCCTCAAAAAACTAGGAATGGAACCACCACCATATGACCCAGGAATCTCACTCCTCACTCTTCAGCATATATCCAAAAGATTTAAAATTAGCATACTACACTGACACGGCCACATCGATGTTTATAATAGCACAATTCACAACAGCCACGCTATGGAACAAACTGAAGTGTCCTTCAACAGATGAATGAATAAAGAAAATGTGTTATATATGTATAATGGAATATTAGGCATAAAGAAGAATGACATTATGTATGGAATTTGCCAGTAAATGGATGGAACTGGAGACTATCATGCCACCAATCCCAGAAAGTCAAAGATCAAATATTTTCTCTAATAATGTGAAAGCTAATCCTAAATAATGTGGGGGATGGTGTAAAAAAAATCACTGAAGTATACAAAGGGAAATGAAGGGAATGGAGGAGGATAGGGATAAGGAAAGACAGTGGAATTAATCTGACACAACATTCCTATGTACATATATGAGTATACTAAAGTGAATCTCACCATCATGCATACCCACAAGACACTAATTTTTAAAAAACTATAATAGCAGAAAGATTAGTAGAGTGATACTACCCAAAGCACTATACAGATTCAATGCAATTGCAATTAAAATCCCAACATCACTTCTTATAGTAATAGAAAAAGCAATCATGAAATTCATTTGGAAACATAAGAGACCCAAATAGCCAAAGCAATCCTTAGTAAGAAGAGTGAAGCAGGTAGCATCAAAATACCAGACCTTAAACTATACTACAAAGCTACAGTAACAATAATGGCATGGTACTGGCACCAAAGTAGACATGTAGACCAATGGTACAGAATATCAGACACAGACACAACCCCACATAAATACAGTTCTCTCATACTAGACAAAGGCACCAAAACCATACATTGGAGAAAAGACAGCCTCTTCAACAAACAGTGCTGGGAAAACTGGAAATCCATATGAAGCAAAATAAAACTAAATCCCTCTCACCATTCACAAAACTCAACTCAAAGTGGATCAAGGACCTAGGAATTAGACCAGAGATCCTGCGCCTAACAGAGAAAAAGTAGGCCCAAATCTTCATCGTGTCGGATTAGGCCTTGACTTCCTTAACAAGACTCCTAAAGTGAAATAAATGAAAGCAAGAATCAATAAATGGGATGGATTCAAACTAAAAAGCTTCCTCTTGGCAAAAGAAACAATCAATGAGGTGAACAGAGATCCTACATTCTGGGAGCAAATTTTTTGCTACACGTACATCAGAGCACTAATCTCCAGGATATATAAGAACTCAAAAAACTTAACACCAAAAACAAACAAACAACCCAATCAATAAATGGGCTAAGGAGCTGAACAGAAACTTCTCAGAAGAAATATAATCAATCGACAAATATATGAAAAAATGTTCAACATCTCTAGCAATTAGAGAAATGCAAATCAAAACCAAGATTTCATCTCGCTCCAGTTAGAATGTCACTTATCAAGAATACAAGCAACAATAAGTGTTGGCGAGGATATGGGGGGAAAGGCACACTCATACATTGCTGGTGGGACTGCAAATTGGTGCAACCAATCTGGAAAGCAGTATGGAGATTTCTTAGAAAACTTGGAATAGAACTACCATTTGACCCAGCTATCCCACTCCTCAGTCTATACCCAAAGGACTTAAAAACAGCATACTACAATGATGCAGTCACTTCAATGTTTATAGCAGCTCAATTCACAATAGCTAAACTGTGGAACCAACCTAGATGTTCTTCAATAGATGAATGGGTAAAGAAACTGTGGTACATATACACAATGGAATATTACTCAGCATTAAAAGAGAATTAAATTATGGCATTTGCAGGTAAATGGACAGAGTTGGAGAATATCATGCTAAGTGAAGTAAGCCAATCCCAAAAAACCAAATGCCAAATGTTCTGATAAGTGGATGCTGATCCATATGGCAGAGGAGGCATGGGAAGAATGGAGAAACTTTAGTCAAAGGGGAAGGAGGGGAAGGGAGGGGACATGGGGGCAGGAAAGATGGTAGAATGAGATGGACTTCAATACCCTAGGTACATGTATGACTGCATATATGGTGTGACTCTATATTGTATACAACTAGAGCAATGAAAAGTTGGGCTCCATTTGTGTACAATAAATCCAAATGCATTCTGTCATGTATACCTACCTAGAATAAATTTTAAAAAAAGAAAGGTCAGTAGAGTAGAGGGAAGAGAACAGGGAAAGGGAGGAGGAGAAGGAAAGGGGAAGTACTAGGGACTGAATCAGAACAAATTATATTCTATGCTTTTCTTCTTTTGTTAAAATTAATCCTAATGTATAACTAAAAAGAACAAATAGAAAGTAAAAAAAGAAAAAAATTTAAAACTTGGAAAAAGGTTCATTTACTGATTACAAAGTTTTATCAGGTAGACAGTTTTTAGCTATTTTAATAATGTTCTTGTATTTTTCATCTTTCTCTTTTTGTCCCTAATAAAATAATTTTTAAACACACACACAGTCAGATCTTGTTTAATGATGGTTCTACATGACAACCACAGTATAAGCCCTACTCTGTGGTGGTCCTAAAGGTCAGTGGTGAAAGGAAACCCTCCTGGTAGCAGAAATTAATTAGGGTACCTGATTGTTCATTTTCTTTGTAAGGAGACAGAGGTACTATTGGGTACTGACCCATGTTTAATAGTTTGACTGGATATTTGGGACATGGGAAAAAACAATTCAAAAAGTGATGACAGATCCGGGGGTGAAGGACACAGATAGAACTCTTAAAAAGTAGAACATATGAAGTAGTCTGTGGTCCGTGTGAATACCTGCCAAAGAGCAAACTCTACATAACAGGCTCTCCTTAACCCAATAGTAAGACAACCTATTCCGGGGACTCAGCCAGTCTCTTTACAATACAGTTACTCTGGTTTGGACTTGTTTAACAACAAGATGGAGTTTATAAGAGCCCAGGAATATGGATTTCCATTCACTAACACTAATCTATTGCCACACAGATGAAAGTCCAAATTGCCAACAGTCTACTCATGCAATGGGGAACAGCTACACTGACACCCCCAATATACAGTCATGAGATGATCAGCCAATCACTTCTCTGTTCCTTTCTGGCCTTTAGTAATTTTTCTTTCCTAGTAAATCAATAATGGATTTAAAACAAATTTTGGTACATTACTTATCCACTATACCCACGTTTATAATATGAAGTTTTTCAAGTTGTGTTAGCCTGCCCCCTTGTGGGAACCAGCTCTTCAATGTTTTACTAGAAATAAAACATTAAATTCAACCTACTCAAATGAAACAAAACATAAAGTGTATTGACTCTATAATAATTTTACCTCATGCTTTACTAATTAGCTCTTTCCTCAAGTTTTGTGATCCAACTGTTTCTGATTCTTAAGATTTACAGTTTTTTTTGTTTGTTTGGTACCAGGGATTAAACCTAGGGGCACTTACCCACTAAACCACATCCTCAAACCCTTTTTACTTTTTAATTTTGAGACAGGGTCTTGCTAGTGAATGACTAAATTGTGTGAATGACTAAATTGCTGAGGCTGGCTTTGAACTTGTGATCTTCCTGTCTCAACCTCCTGAACCACTAGGAGGCATAAAGGCATAAAGGCACGAACCACCACACCTGGCTAAGCTTCATAAAGTGTTTTAACACTTTTTAAAGTGTTATGATCATCTCTTATCAGAAAATTTTAGATATTTTAAATCAAAACCTTTTATTCTGTTCAATACACCTTCCCCAATCTTTTTAGTTGTCATGCCTTTTTTTCCTTTCTTTCATAAATATAGATAAGCAAGGAGTGGCTCCTACAAGACCTCTAGTGTCAATTAAGCCAATTGTCATAATGCTAAGTGGAATATTTAATGTATTCTGACACAAAATGTGCTTGGGTCAGCATATTTCAAAGCTTAGGATTATTCTAAATAAATTACTATGAATCACTATGCAAATATAAACACTAACATAAGAAAATAGTATGATAAATTATGGGTTGCTTATGCTATAGACCATTATAGAGATTTTAAGAAATTAATAGTTTCAGTATATTATTGGAGGGATGGCATGTAACACTGTTGGGAGTGAATACAAAAACTAAAATTGCATTTCATTTTTAAAAATTTTTTTAAATTAATTTATATGTGTATATACCTCCTTGCATATGCTAGTACGAACTCAGAGAAAAGTACAGATGAATTCAGACTGAATGCAGATTATACTGTTACTTTAGGGGAAAGAAAGAGGAATTGTTTTATAAAATGTCATTTTTTTAGTTAATGAAATCAGTGTATCTCACATTTAAAAATACAAGTACAATCAAAATATATAAACATGTTCTAATGTATCCCTAACATCCTAAGACAATAAGGAATTGTTAGAGGATCAATTTCAAGTTTAATTTTATGAAGAGTGTTATAATAAAATAACCAGCAAGAAATTAAATTTCAGAAGAAATACAGGACTAGAAATAAAGACATTTCAGAGAGATTTACCATGTGAGTTCAGATTTTCTAAGTATTACCCAATCAATAATAACAAATTTGTACTTGCAATATCAGAATGGAAAGCATGTAGAATGGTAACTACATGCTACTATGTCTGATTTAAAAATTTTGCTATAGATTATCGTCAAATTGAAAGTATTTTCCTATGAAAAATAACATCAATTTCACAACACTATCCTGACAATTATGAGAAGATACTGTTCCACAGCATGACACATACATATTACTAAACATTAAGTTTATTTTCTTTTTTTATATTAAACCCTAAATGATATTTTTCATCTGAATGGTAAACTACTAAAACAACAAAACACTCCTGTACATTAGTGATATTACTATACCATATATAAGCTAAGATTAAAAAAATGAATATTGAGATAATTTTTCTCATTACTCTCTATAATTAACCACAGTTGGTTCAATAAAAAAACTTAGGGTTTGGGATATGGCTCAGTGATAGAGCATTTGCCTAGCATGCACAAGGCCCTGAATTTAATCCCTAATACCACCCAAAAATCTAATTTTCCTGGACTGGAGAATAATCTGTATGTTTTAAGTACATAACATTTCATATCTGCTAAATATTGTATATATTTTCAAGGAGAGTAAAGAAAATCAGAACATAGTATTTTGAAAATTTAGTAAATTATTACTATGGACATACCAGCATGTATTAATCAAATAAAGCTGGCTATAAATAATGGGAATTGTGCAGAGCCAAATACTGTAAACATTTTCCCAATCTTCCAGCACAAGCTGGTTTCATGGGCATTATTACACCCGCACATATCTTATATATCAAAACCTAATGCCTGCATGATGGTGTCTTTTCAAAAGTGAATCGGGGGGGCTGGGGTTGTGGCGCAGTGGTAGCGTGCTCGCCTAGCACGCGGGAGGCACTGGGTTCGATCCTCAGCACCACATAAAAATAAAATAAAGATATTGTGTCCACCTACAACTAAAAAATAAATATTAAAAAAAAAAAAGTGAATCAGGGGCTGGGATTATGGCTCAGTGGTAGAGCACTTGCCTAGCAGCACGTGTGAGGCACTGGGTTTGATCCTCAGCACCACATAAAAATAAATAAAATAAAGGTATTGTGTCCATTTACAACTAAAGAAAAAAAAACATGTAAATAAGTGAATTAGAACTGGGTTTCAACCATAGCATGTTTGCTCATCCTCTATTTAATAACTAGAGCCAAAGAAGTCAAGTTTACATATATATGACCACTAAGGGAGAAAAATCATTTCATTTAATGCATAAAATGGAGACGAAATGACAAAAAAATCTGATGAAGAAACTCAAGATTCCTGAATTACAGAATCGAAATTTCTAGAATTATAGAGCTTCCTTCATCATATTTAATGGCAGAAAATACAAGGCAGTAACATTATTCTAGATGCAACGACCCTAATACTAATGAACTGGATTACAAGGAAAAACAGATTCAATCACCAAATAAGATAAAATATAGTCAACAATATAATCCAATCATATAATATACTACTGGCAAGTAGAAAATACCTACCTTGAGGTTTTACAGTCATATATCAAGAGCTTCAGTTTACAAATCAATAGATGGTTGATAGTTCTGACAAATTACCTATGCTCAACAAATTTCTGGCACTACTTTTTTTCAGTTACGAAAGTAATAGAAGTGAATACTGAATCAATATTTGGCCTAGGCATATTCACATAGTTTCCCAAGCACACCAAATGCTTGATATTTGTTTTATTCTTTATTTAACAAATATTGATAAATTTTTGTAATGCCAGTGTCCTAGGACTACGGTGATAAACAAGACAAATACCTGCTCACATGAAACTTTCCTTCCAGTATCTGAGATGATAAGTAATTAAATGAACAGTTTAATTTCAAGTAGTGATAAATACTATGAAGGTTAGTGCTGAGATTAAGGTGGCATGGTCACACAACTCTCTTTTACTTAAGTAGAAATCTTATCACCTTATGTAAGAAAGAGCTTAAGAAACATTCTTAACATGCTTGATCAAGACAACCAGAAGAGTTGAAACACAATGGGTCAGTGAGTGAGTAGAAGGTCACAGAACAGAGTATTAAAGAGGTATATGAAATAAGATCACATAGGGAATGATATAGACTCTGAAATTTATTCTGAATGTGATAAGTAATTAATGGGGATTTTAGCTGGGTTCAGTGTCCCATTTCTGTAATCCCAGCAGCTCAGGAGGCTGAGGCAAGAAGATCACAATTTCAAAGCCAACCTCAGCAACTTATCAAGTCCCTAATCTCCTAATAAAATATATAAAAGGGTTAGGGATGTGGCTCAGTGGCTAAGTGTCCCTAGGATCAATCCCCAGTACCAAAAAAAAAGTAATTACTGGGGATTTTGTTTCCAAATTTGGAACCTTTATTTATTTAAAAAGAGCAATGTAACTATCAAATGGACAACAGAATACTTGTTAGTAAGAGTGAAAATAGTAAGATAAATCAGGATGCTATTATAACAGTAAAAGAAACAAATGATGGTAATTTAGAATAAATAATGGTAGCTTAGAAACAATATGAGTAGTGTGGAAATGACCAAAAAACAAAAAGCAAAAAACAAACCAAAAAAAAGTATCTTAAAAGGAACAAATCCAGCTGGGCGCAGTGGCTCAAGCCTGTAATCCCAGCACTTAGGGAGGCTGAGACAGGAGAATTGCAAGTTCAAAGCCAGCCTCAGCAATGGCGAGGCGCTAAGCAACTCAGTGAGACCCTGTCTCTAAATAAAATAAAACACAAAATAGGGCTGGAAATGTGGCTCACTGGTCGAGGACCCCTGCGTTCAACCCCAGTACCAAAAAAAAAAAAAAAAAAAAAAGAACAAATCCTTTTGTTTTGAAAACACTGTACTACAATCTACAACAAAATGCCAATATTATTATTTCTTCAACAATTGAGGAGAAATTTTTTTTTTTTTTTTGTACTGGGGATTGAACTCAGAGTACTTGACCACTCAGCCACATCCCCAGCCCTATTTTGTGTTTTAGGTAGAGACAGGGTCTCACTGAGTTTCTTAGTGCCTCACCATTGCTGAGGCTGGCTTTGAACTTGTGATTCTCCTGTCTCAGCCTCCCAAAGTGCTGGGATTACAGGTGTGTGCCACTGTGCCCGGCTGAGAAATGTTTTAAAAAGCCATGGAAAACCAAAACATATCACAACTGGATTGGGGAAATTATAGCCCACAGCATGTGTAGGAAGATAATTGTGATCCTAGAGTGTTTCCAGGTCTAGTTTAAGCAGTGAAGCAAGACATGCAAGGACAAACGCAACCACAGGCAGCAATCTAACTAAATGGGGTACAAGGAGTCAGGCCCATCTCTCAACTCCCACATGAATGTGATAAGCAGAACGTATCAGAGGTCTCTGCCCATAAACAGTGAGTGTGGGTATATTTGAGTCAGAATCCATTTACCTGAGAGACAAGTCTGAGAGTAAGGTAGCTGGTTAACAGACAGGAGAGAAAAGATCCTTATGCCTAGAAGACACTGACCATGCACCAGACACATTACATGTCTTCTTTTATCTTCCCCTTCCAGTCCTGCCCAAGGCAAGATCATTTCACAACTGTCAGCTACAGCTAAGGAGACACATAAATCTCAGAGAGGGAAATTCTTTGACTGGAAGACCAGTGATATGAAGAATATAATAGAATAGTTTGAATGCATTTAGAATTATAAGATTGAAATTGTTTTCTTTAAAAATTTTGAAGACAATGCTTTTTTAAAAAAATTCAGTTTCCAATGCCACCACTGAGAAGTTCAAAACCAATTGACAAGTTAGTTTGTTTGCCCTCTCTGGAAATTCGAAATCACTGTCTGGTCTCAGTGATTTCAAATTTCACCACAATGTGCTCTAGTTTGTGTCTATTCTCAGCCATTATATATATGAGCCTTTTCAATCAGGAAACTCATATTCTTCAGGACAAGAAAATTCTCTTGAATCATTCTGTTGTTGATTTCTTCCCCATTTCATTTGTACTTCCTTTCTTTTTCTTTTTTTTTTTTTAAATATTTTGTTTTTTAGTTGTAGATGGACACAATGTCTTTATTTTATTGCTTTGTATGTGGTGCTGAGGATCGAACCCAGGGCCTCACGCATGCGAGGCAAGCGCTCTATCACTGAGCTACAATCCCAACCCCTCATTTGTACTTCCTTTCAAGAACTACTATTAGTTGAATATTGAAATCCTTGAACTGCTCCAGTAAGTTTAACATTTTTTACTTCTTTCCTGTCATTTCTGCCCTTTTGCTCTACTTTTTTTAAGGATTCCTTCAACATTAATTTCTTTTTAAAATTTGTTTATATTTTTATTATTTCTACATGACAGTAGAGTAGTATATTTTGAAATATTATATATATATAGAATAAGTATAACTTGTTCTAATTAGGATCCCATTATTGTGGTTGTACATGATGTAGATTTACATTGGTCACGTATTTGTACATGAGGATAGGAAAGATATGCCCAGTTCATTCTACTGTCTTTCCTATTACCATCCACTCTCCCTTCCCTTCATTCCCTTTTGTCTAGTCCCCTTTGAACTTCTAATCTTCCCCTCCCTTGTAATGGATGAACATCAACATATCAAAGAGAACATTCTGCCTTTGGTTTCTTGGGAGTGGCTTATTTCACTTAGCATAATATTCTCCAGTTCCATCCATTCAGCAAATGCTGTAATTTCATTCTTCTTTATGGCTGAGTAATATCCTATCATATTTTATTTATCCATTCATCTGTTGAATGGCATCTAGGTTGGTTCCATAACTTGGCTATTGTGGATTAAGCTGCTATAAACACTGAAGTGGTTGAATTACTGTAGTATGCTGATTTTAAGTCCTCTGGGTATAGACTGAGGAGTGGGAAAACGGTCTAATTACAGGTTTCATTCCAAGTTTTCTAAGGAATCTCTATACTGCTTTCCAGAGTGGCTGCACCAATTTGCAGTCCCTCCAGCAATGTATAAGTGAATCTCTTTTCCCACATCCTCACCAACATTTATTGTTGCTTGTATTCTTTGTTTTTGTTTTTTGGTACTGGGGATTGAACTCAGGGGCACTCGACCACTGAGCCACCTCCTCAGCCCTATTTTGTGTTTTATGTAGAGACAGGGTCTCACTGAGTTGCTCAGTGCCTTGCCATTGCTGAGGTTGGCTTTAAACTTGTGATTCTCCTGTCTCAGCCTCCCAAAGTGCTGGGATTACAGGTGTGCGCCACCGTACCCAGCTGTTGCTTATAATCTTGATAATTGCCATTCTGACTGAACTGAAATGGAATCTCAGTGTAGTTTTGATTTGCATTTCTCTAATTGCTAGAGATGTTGAACAGTGTTTTTTTCATATATTTTTGACCATTTGTATTTCACTTTCTGTGAAGAGCCTGTTCAATCCCTTAGCCGATTTACTGATTGGGTTATTTGGTTGTTTGTTGTTAAGTTTTTTGAGTTCTTTGTATATCTGGAGATAATGCTCTGAGATGCTGGTGGTAAAGATTTTTAATACTTCTATGGAGCTTTAATTTCTGTCATCATAATTTCAGTGTCAAGAGTCATTTTAAGCAGACATAATGGTAGTCTTTTGTAGTACCTCCTTGTTTTATGGCTGCATTATCTTGTGTGTTTTCATTCTTTATTAGAGTCCTTTAAAAGACTTTTCCAATCCCCTGTCTGGAAGATAAAAGTCCTAAACTGCCAATATTCTGAGCCCAGTAGGATAAAGATAGGAGGAAAATAGCTTGGATCCCATTTTCCTGTTTTTAGCATAGGAATCCTTCTCTAGGTTGTGTTTGGTGTCTCCCAGTCTAAGAGGTCTGATTTCTCCCATTTCCAAAGAATAAATTTTAGGGTTTGCCAAGGTTAGAGGTGGGGAATTGGGCACTTGCCTAGCTGACTGGTTAGCTAGGTCTTGAGAGAGGGTGCCTAGAACCCAGTGCTTCTTCAACTGACTGTTAAACAATCTTCCTTTCACCTCCATTTCCACATGCTATCAATCTTGAGCTTTTTGAGACTTCTAGAGGGTAATTCAGGTTGTTTTACTGATTTTTGCTACTATGAATTTAGAGTTCAATTTTCAATTATTAATATGCTCTCTAGTTTCTTAAATTATGTGGGTGTTGTCTATTCTCCAATCCCCCTTTACTGATCTTTCAATGAATTTCTGAAATGAGCAAAAATAGAAGTGTTGGTTCACCCATATTTTACTCCTGATAATACCTGCTTTTCATGCAAGTCATTATAAATGGCTCTTTTTAAATTTCTTTTGAGTAAAGAGATATTGTAAAGAAAATCCCTAAGAATGTAAAGAAAACTGCTTTAATTTCAGTTAAATCTGATGATTTAATTCATTGTTACTTAGAATTAAGATCAGGTAGTTTGTACTGGGGTCACAGAAATCAGTTTTTATTGTTTGAAGTTCATCTTTCATTATTAAAATTCAATTATATACATTGACTTGAAAAATATTTGACAAATTTCAGACAGAATAAGAATTAATTTCATATATCAATGACATTTAATGAAAATTAAGGCATTTAATAAAAATTACTATAATCGTTTATATTAATTTTATTTTAGGCTTTTACATACATGATTTCATTTTCTTTCTTAATTTTCTTTTATACTAAAATAAATTTATAGGGAAGAGTGAAAAAGTTGAAAAATTCCTGACATTAACACTATATGCATATCATTTAAGATTAAGTGCTAATGTAAGTTAAAATTTCCAAAGCAACCTAAATATATTATTTCTCTTTTTATTTTGTAACAAATAATTTAAATAGTATGGCTCTAAAAAGGAGTAAGGTTTGAGGAAAAAAGGGAACAGGATTATGAAATAAATGAACAGAGTTTTTATGGGGTTAAAACAATGCACATTTATAAATTTAAGCTTTAATTTATTGTATTTTGGCTGTTATTAAAGATTCTCTGAAAACCAAACTTAGTAAATTATGGTCTGAAGGCCTGTAGTTTATTCATCAGTTTGTGTTCTCAATTCTTATCCTCTTAAGAGATCAACTCATTTATTTATAATTACATTTATTTATTGACTATTATATTTCAGATATTTTTTTTTCTTGACACTGAGGATATAGCAGTAAACAAAACAGACAAAAAGCTGTGTTATCATGGGATATTCATTCTATTTTGAACATGAAATAAAAACAGTAAATATGAAGATGATAATTACTATGAATAAAACGAAATATGGGAAAGGATAGTCATGCTATTTTAAATATGTTAGTTAGGATAGGCCTATCAGTAGATTTCACAGATATGGAATGTTTTTACATTATCACTTCAAAAAATTAATCAAAAGCTTATAGTAAAAAATTTTAGTAAAAAAGGAAAAAAAGTAGGAAGAGCCTAAAATAATACAATTTTGCCATTTCTTCTGGGAGAGCTAGGACAACAAATATTATATTGATAAAATTTTAAAAAAACAGAGCCGGGCGCGGTGGCTCACGCTTGTAATCCCAGCACTTAGGGAGGCTGAGACAGGAGAATCGCGAGTTCAAAGCCAGCCTCAGCAATGGCGAGGCGCTAAGCAGCTCAGTGAGACCCTGTCTCTACATAAAACACAAAATGGGGCTGGGGATGTGGCTCAGTGGTTGGGTGCCCCTGAGTTCAATCCCTGGTACCAA